>JABCKK010000096.1:0-24160 GCA_018221785.1 Calocybe gangraenosa
TCCCTCGATCATGATCTCGACTCCGGCTTGACTCTGCCGCGGGGTTTCAAGCTGGACTTCCATCCCACGGTTTATCGGAACAAAAAGTTGACAGTGCTGACTGAGAAAAATGGGGGCACCGCGGATTGAACGCGGGACCTTCAGAATAATGATCAACTTCAGTCTGCTGCTCTCCCAACTGAGCTATGCCCCCTGATACATAGTGACTGTCTTACAGCGGTGTCCTTGTACTGTACATCAATTTAATTCAACCCGATTACAAACTGAAATATTGCTTGGAAAGTCCGCAACTGCCCAGATGCAAACCTGTCATATACTGGGTCACACTGGAACGCTATTTGGGCAGTCTTGATCTGGTAAATGCATTGTGAGATTAAAACTGGGCTGTAGGTAAAGCATTCGTACCAGCATATCAGCAGTCAATCCTTTAATGGGCGAAGCCGAACTCCTGAACCTGTGCATACGGTATATCGTGTTGCCTAGAATCGGAACAACAGAATCTGTAGTGCTCTAACGTTTGTGTGAGATTCACCAAAAACGAACACAAAAACATAACAAATGAGCTGTACATACATAAAGACCCTGTTCATATGGCCAATCGTCTGTCCCACTTTCAACGAGTGGTTCCTCTTTTGCAATAATTGGATCCAAAATTGCTCGCAAGGGGTGAGTAAAGATACAATCGACCTCACTAGCTTGTGCTTTCAGTTCGTTCAGCAGAGATGGGCGAGTCAAAACTGCCACCACCGGGGTGACGACAATCCTGTATACTGAAATAACAGGTTCCAGAACAGTGACAAGGTGGATGTCTGGCGAATGTAAGGGTAAACCGATTTCCTCGTTGGCTTCACGATACTATAAAAAAAATTTAGATTATATTATGAATGGACATTGATATTGTATACTCACGGCTGTTTCAATAAAGTCGTTGTCAGATTCGTCTACCCTACCTCCTGGAAGAGCGGTCTGCCCAGGATGAGTCCTTAAAGTTTTGGATCGGGTAGTCAACACAACGCGCAATTCTCCTGCTTCTTCATACAAGAGTATGAGCACCGCCCCGAGCTTATTTCGAGGATACACGGAACTTTCGATCTATCATTAGCTGAGAGTTTGGAACGAACGAGCGAGTGACTGACGAACAGATCATGTTGTTCAGGGGTGCTTTTGCCTAGTCGCTGGATGCATGCTCTATTTTTCGGTGATAACACTTCCAAAACTTTCTGTGGAACGGGTGGTATAAGAGTGTCTGACATAACGGTTTACTAGTTACTAGCAAGAGTACAAGAAATATCCTTCGGAGACCGGCGCGGGGCCCATAACTCTGTTCCGTTTAATCACGTGATCAAATTTAACAAGGAACGTTGTAAATTTAAAAGGCAGGTCACAGCTACGCTCCACCGACAACATCTTGTAGTTGTAATACTATGTGTTCACAAGTACCACCTTGACAAAGCTCGTTCCGGTCCTCTGCTAGCCTAATAGATAATGTAGTCTTGCTATAAATCACGTGATGCTATAAATTATGAGCATAAAAATGGATTTTTGTGACTCGAATTCAAGCAATGACTATGGCGACTCGAACTGTACCCCATTTAATGACTTTGGCCGACCTAAGCGTCCCTCAGATACAACGTCTCCTCACTCACTCTCACCATCTCAAATCAACTTCTCTTCCATGGCTCGAACCCCAAGGCTCCATTGCCCAAAAGCGTATGCAAAAGCTCCGTCTCCCATCCCAATCCCTCTTCAACAAAACTATTGCCCTGCTCTTCTCAAAACGTAGTACCCGTACTAGACTCTCCGCTGAAACGAGTGCCGCCCTCCTCGGAGGACGCGCTCTGTTCTTGGGTAGGGACGATATCCAACTGGGGGTCAACGAGAGCACGAGGGACTCGGCGAGGGTGATTGGAGGTATGTGTCAAGGCATTTTTGCGCGCGTAGGAGAGCACGAGGAGATTGAGGTTGGCATTGCACTTGGCACTATTCACGTAAAAGGACACCCTTCTAATTACCAACGTCTATAGGAACTCGCCAAATATTCTCCCGTCCCCGTTCTAAACGCGCTCTCATCGCTGTGGCACCCAACCCAGATTCTCGCAGATCTCCTTACGCTGCACGAGCATGCTCATCTATTTGCTCCCCCCGCCTCATCCAAGGCAAGCGGTAACTCAGAGCCGTCCAATTCCTCTCCCACAAAAAATCAACACAAAGATGACTCCAAATCAAAAGCCTATACCCTCCCCGAGCTCCGCCCGCTCACCGTCGCCTACGTTGGAGATTCTGCTAATGTGCTGCACGACATGCTCGTGACTTACCCTCGACTCGGACACGCGCTGCGCGTCGCCAGTCCACCACAGTACCGTGCTCCGGCTCCAGTGTGGGACCGTGTCGTAGAGCTAGGGTGCGACAAAGGAATCTGGTGGGGAGCAGACCCGAAAGAAGCCGTCCACGGGGCCGATGTTGTAGTCACCGATACCTGGTATGTCTCCCCTGTTACCCTTTTTGTAAATTTGTATCGGTCCTTGTGCCTCTCAAGCTGCTTACACAACGCAACCTCTTTTCTGGAACAGGATTTCAATGGGTCAAGAAGCTGAGAAGGAAGCCCGGCTAGAAGCGTTCAAGGGCTACCAAGTTACCGAGGAGCTCTGTCGAGAAGGAGGTGCCAACCCAAATTGGCAGTTTTTGCACTGTTTGCCCAGGAAACAGCATGAAGTGGACGATGATGTGAGTACATCACTACCCTTTGTATCTCAAGTGGTTTAACCTTTATTCCACTAGGTATTCTATGGTCCGCGATCCCTCGCGTTCCCCGAAGCAGACAACCGAAAGTGGACCATCATGGCCGCTTTTGAGTGCGTACCTCTCTGCCTCCCCACATCTAGCTAAAAACCTGACTCTTTCCTCACAATCAGCCTGCTGTTTGGAAAATGGGACCTCTCCGCGACGGAGGCCCCTAAAAATGAGTGAAAACCATCTCCTTTGACTTGCTTTACCTACTCGCACTCTTGGCATATATAGAAGCCTAAGCAGGTGGTTCTATTTCTTGGCAAAGAAGTAAGCAATGTACGCGTACCATAGAGGTTGGGGGTATAGATATCTCCAATTCTAGCATACCAATTTACCTTTCTCTTGTGACCTTTCACCTTCCCCTGTGGAATGCTCAGCCGAACGGCTTGCTCAGCTATGGGTGAGTGCCACACACACACTCGAAAGCGGCGGGAATAGTCAATGTGAACGAACAAATGGCGACCTCCGTCGATGAACGTCCACTGACGTGAATCACGACGCGGTCACGTGATCGATATTATGTCTTATTTACGTCACATTAGGGGTCTCTTCAAGGCAGTCAATTGCAATGCAAGTGTGATAGGCCTACTCTTCTCGTAAGTCACCCATGGTCTGCACCATCGCCTGCTGACGATCACGGCCGATGTTGACATCAAAGTCGTCGTGAGATCTCGTCGCCAATAGACTCTTTGACTGATGAAGAGGTATATGCTCTCATCGACAACACTGACAAGACAAGACACACTTGTCTCAATCTTGGATCCAACAATGACCGATCAGATATCATCTCCCCTTCTGCATGGAAAATCTCGCCTCATGCAATCGTAAAATTCCAAATGGCCGAAACCTCCCATGAAGCGTATATCATGGAATTTTTTCGCACCCAAACCTCCATCGCCATTCCGCAAGTCCGGCGCGTGCTCCCTGTTAAAAAGCGTCGGGGAAAATCCTGGTGGATAGTGATGGATCATATCGAAGGCCAGAATCTTTGGATGGCTTGGCCTACAATGACCTGGTGGCGAAGGATAAAAGTGGTCTGGTCGCTGCGCCAATACCTACGACAACTTCACCAGTTAAGCCTTCCCTACCCAGACAAACCAGGACCCTTCGACGGCACCGATAGCCCGCTCAAGTGCGAAGGTATATATCTCACGGAATACGATGCGGGCCCGGTTTACCTCGTATCGAGATATGGCAGCCTGGTACGATCATAAAAGATATTGCCTCCAAGTCAACTATCACGAGCGATACGGTCAACTCTGGACCTGTCCCAAGTTTGACACATCACATCCACTCGTGCTCTGCCATAACGATCTGTACATGAAAAACATAATCGTCGATCGGAACGGGAAAGTATGGCTCATTGACTGGGGAAGCGCGGGCGCTTTTCCACCTTGGTTCGAGTATGCTCACCTTGTTGCTTGGGGAGATGCGGCTCAGCCCAAAGCTCGACTTCCAAAATCGTGGTTGTTCTTTTCGCGTGTACTGACAGGAAACTATCATTGGCACTACGAGAAGTACTTGAACAGACTCGTTCCCTTACTAGACTCTCTTCACCCCCCACATAGCGAGCCTGGCTACTTTGCTAAGCTGGGTCTTGACCCAGATCAGCCTTAACTCTACCTGTTCCATTCCAGGAATGCGCGTTGTTGGCGGGGAGCAGAAAACATCGTGATTCAAAAAGTGTCGACAATGCCCTATTTACAATGCTCGCTGAACAGCACAGAGCGCATAGAAATTCTAATTACAATCTGTATAAAATTTGCTGGCTCCGGCACTTTCACAGCTGGATGCCTTTTCCTAATATCACTGGCAGTTCACCAATACTACTGGGGCTCTCATCACTGGTTCATCTTGTGTCCGCAAAGTTACCCGTTCTCGAGGACGCTAAGATCGGCATCCAAAAAGCGTATCTGGTCAGCTGTACCAACTCTAGAGTCTCAGATCTCGCCGCTGCTGCCGCTGTCATGAAGGGCAACAAGGTGGCTCCTGGGGTCGAATTCTACATCGCTGCCGCTAGTTCAGCCGTTCAGCAAGAATCAGAAACTCGCGGTGATTGGGATGCCTTGAAATTGGCCGGAGCCAAAGTTCTACCTGCAGGATGCGGACCTTGCATCGGGCTCGGGGTCGGCCTGCTGGAAGAAGGCGAGACTGGCATTAGTGCTACCAACAGAAACTATAAAGGACGTATGGGACACCCAAAGGCACAAGCATATCTCAGTAGCCCTGCTGTCGTCGCCGCAAGTGCTATCAAAGGATACATCTGTAGCCCAGCATCTCTTGATCCCGCCACCCTTCCCACCACCAACGCCCCCACCTTTTCCATCTCTAACACGCCATCCTCAGCTGGATCAATTGCAGCAGCAGAAGAGACTCTGTTCTCCGGATTCCCGGAACGATTCGCCGGACCTCTCCTTTTCGTCCCTCAAGACAATTTGAATACTGACGGCATCTACCCGGGAAAATACACATACCGCGACGATATCACGCTCGATGGCCAAGCAGAGGTCGTGATGGAGAATTACGACCCATCCTTTGCTTCAATCGTAGCCGAAAAGCGTCAAAAGTTCAACCCCTTCACCGGCTCTATCAAAGAAGGCGCCATCCTCGTAGCCGGATACAACTTCGGCACGGGGTCTTCTCGTGAGCAGGCCGCAACGGCACTCAAAGCTGCCGGCGTGCCTCTCGTGATCGCAGGCTCATTCGGAGACATCTTCAAACGGAACGCTATCAACAACGGTCTCGTCTGTCTGGAATCACCAGAGCTTGTGAGCGATCTCACGGAACGCTTCGCCAAAGCTGGGAAACGGGGTTCTGGCGGCAACAACGGTGAGATGACAGTGGACATGGCCATGACCATTGAGGTGGGAATGAAAGATGGAAAAGCTGAAGTGTTCTGGGCGGCCAACAATGAGCGAAAGGCTTACGCTATGCGGCCTGTTGGACCTAGTGTACAGGAGTTGTGGGTTTGTGGAGGGCTTGAGGGGTTCATTCTGAAAGAGATCCAGGCCGGAGCGGGAGCTTAATTGAGGATAGATTTCAAGGTATTCTAATGCGTTATATCAAAAGAGGACCCCGATTATGATCATACTTAGGCGGCTATGTGCATAATTTGTCTATCGGGAAAATGAAATCTCTTAGCGCATCAACCACCATCTACGAACACTTATTATTCAACATCTGAAACACAAACATAGCCCTCCTCATCACCAGGTACATACCGTCAAAAGCGTTGAGAGATCCTCGTTTGATGCAATATGGTTGAATGGGGGCAACTTTCGACTGAAACCCCTGATCCTGAGCTTAAATATTTCTGGATATTTTGATACTGGCCCTGTTTCTGTTGCTTGAGCTTGTGGCCGACAATGGCCATTAACCAAGAGAGACAACCATATATAGAGCTTGCGCCAAGTCCAGTCAACTCCCAACTTCATTCCATATACTAAAAAGCTTCGTAGGCGGGAACTGAGCGCTCCTCGTGTCCTCTATTCCTTTTCCATATTAATTCTGGACCCACATTTGTTTCTAGCAGCTTATTGGTATTTCAAGCCACCACAACGCCAGCGCAAACCAACATCTGCATCAGACAGTGCGGCCCCTAAATACACGTCCCGAGTCATACGGGTGGGCGCTCAGCGGTTCCGAGCCCAAAAAATGTGCTTTTAAGACCGCTTGTGTGTGCTAAGGACTCTTCAATCCGACAAACCCCCTGTAGCCGGTGAGTAACATCTAGCTGCTCCATGTTCACGCAACGTTCAAGCCATCAGGACAGGAACCTAGAACTCTACTTGTGATGCACCAGGAACATAACGTTCCTTGGAACACCCTCGCCTCCAACTTTTACTTCCGTCGCGACAATCCTCGCTACACACCCCGGCGTACGGGACTATTCCCGCGTAACCTACCAACACAATGTCAATCGTTGAACCACTTCGCACGCACCCTTAGCAAAACTATCACCACATTTTCCAAGACGGAGCGTCCAAAATATGAGAGCTCCTTTAATACTCGTGCCTATGGTCTGCTCTTCCCCGATGAGCTCCGCGACCGCTACCCCGAAGTCCTAAATGGTCAGAATCAGCGTATCGACTACTGGATCAAGCGTTCCAAAGTCCATGGACAGCCCTATTACTTTTCATCATTTCGAGATGAAGACCTAGCGGACGTCGTGAAGGTTCTCATTATTGAAAATCAAATGGAGCAGCTTCTCAAGCTTGCGCATCATCCACAGATCAACTTGTGGTCGCTAAGTTATTGCAGCCAGTCATACCAATCTGGATTTGAACGCGTCATGGACGTAACACTTCTTGTATACGTACTGTTGAACCTTTTTGCGGCGGCAAACATGCTAGAGGGAGGAGAATACCTTGAGACGAAAGAGTATCAAGATATGGTCTACGATTTGTCGAACGGTTTAACTGATTACACAGCACAATTGCCGCGTGCGTTCTTGAACCCCCGCTCGGAGGAAGCAAGAAAAACGCTACCAGAGTTGCACCACGACCTCTCCGAACTGCAGGGGTACTTGAAAATCAATTTCGGTCTTTTGTACCGCTATGATATGCTGGCTAGAGAGTGTGGACAAGAGATAGATTGGGCAGATGAGGTCACCAGGTTATTCGGTCGCGCGATTGCTCTACGAGTAAAGTTAGAGCGTATCTATGTAGGGGATATTGAAACGATCCACTTTGCATAAAAGTCTTCACCAAGTTGATTTGTAGCTAGCAATGATCTGTAGTGGCTACGCTTACAAAGGCTAGAGCTCCTTACACTACCCATCTTTACAATCAAGCAGATAGCAAGTATATCGTCTTGAGCCTTACGCTCGCCGTGTAGTCGATAACAGATGTATTGCGTATATGGAAACAGTCGGTGAATGTCATTTAGGGTAAAGAGAAACTAATTCACGAATGTAGTCGAGTATTGAGATATAGAGAAGGGTGAGGAAAGACAAAGGAATATGGTAGTGTGTGATAGACGTGGATGAAAAGGTCAAGCAGTCTTGTAGTCACGCTCGATCGGCCACGTGCTCGAACTGACGGTTTTGGTACTCTGTGTATAATGCTAATGTTATATAGATAGTGACTACTATTGTATCCTTTGGTATGAGTCCATTTTCCCGCTGGTCACTATGCCTGATACGGGTTGTCACCATATGCAGCCTTCGGTTTTGGTAAGACAACGTACCCTGATTACCTATTTACTACCAACTAATAGATTTTTGCCCCAGCATTTTCTAGCGTAGCGTGCGTGTTCATCTGATCTGTACGAGGAATTACACCTGATAGACATGATAGCTTTGCTACCCAGCTGACTTTTGATCGGTTTTCCGAATTTTCCGTGAGCCCTTGTTTAGTATATAGAGAAAGCAACTAATAGTGGCACTTGCAGTACTTGGTGCACGTTGCTCTGGGAAGCGGTGTCGCAACCGACGTTCTCATCGCAGGATCTCTTTGTATATCTCTGGCTAGGAGCCGGACAGGCTTCAAAGAGTATCATCTTTACGGCTGTTTTTTTTTTCAGTTCGCTGATTGATTTGCAAAGCACCGACTCCCTTATATATATATTAATTGCATATGCGATCCGTGCATGTATGAGGGTCTTATCTATGTTTCCGTCACAAGTCTGTTAACCGATCTTTCTAGGCCTTCTCACTAGGTATTCACCTAACATAATCAACATCTGCCCAATGATTAAAATCACCAACTAAAATTACTAGTATCTGCTCTGTGGCTTGCTTCATCACGTTCACCATTTGGCCCGATAATTTAGTATACCTTGGGATTTTTTTCTCCCTCGAAAAACGTACGTACATCCATCTCATCCCACGCACTGCCACGATCTCATTGCTTTGAACAGTATACTTCAACAGCCTGCTCGCATCTCTCAACAGCAGAGAGGCGATATTAGCAAGCAAAGATGTGGTGACCGGATGTCAACTATCTCATTTGAGAAGTACCTTGAACGCAATATCACAACCCCAACGCCCCCCTCATGATCCGGTGCGTCTAGTTCGTCTCGTTTCATTTCACTTCTCACAAAATCGCATAGTCGATTCTTGTCACTATCAACAAGAATTTGACTGGCGACTTAGAGCTCGGACGCATTGAGAAGCCTATATACCAAGTGTCTCCCAGTGAGATGCCAGTTGGGGGATAAGCTGGCTGGTTGATAATAGGGCGCTGTTCTACATTATATATAACCCACTCCGTACTCCGTGGAACCGGTAATAATCATTGATGTAGCCTTTTTCTTCCCTTTAAGTCTAAATGCCTAAGACACGATATATGTATGCTCTGTGTTGATCTGTAAGAGGAAACATTTTAACATGCTCACAGCAGACAGGGTGTACCTGTACGACAGACGCAGTATACAATGAAGGGGATGTTTGTGGGAAGTGAAGTCTACATCACAACAAAATGGCACCGATAGAATGGTGGTACAGCTGACAGTTGGACGTCTCGAAAACATAAAGTGAACGAGTCAATCGATAATATGTCTGAGACCCATCAGCGCCGGGGCAGATCGGGTATTGGATGATGATGGTTGAATGAACTAAATGCTTCCTTTATATAGTCGTTCTCACACTCGTTACCGTTTCGGGGCGTTATTTCACGAGCATGCCGTCTAGGTTATGCTTTTTTGAAAGGCAGTCATCAGTAAATGTGTGGACGGCTTTGGCTAAAGAACTACGGTAAAATTAATGGGACGATGCAACATGTGGTGAGCGCTGGGATATCGGTACCAATATATGGCCCAATATGTACCACATGGCTTGTCTCTGGGTGGCACATAAATACTAGGCAAGGGATATTTGTGAAACGTACGTGGCTGGATTGGCTACTCGTTGCCTGATCGAGAGGATCCTTCCAAGGTAAGTGTCGTACACAGTTAGTGTTGGTTATTGAATCGCATTTTACAACGTCGTACACAGTGGGAAGCTAGAAGTAACCAAGATTGGCCTGTGTGATGTACACTCTCATATAAGAACATCAAGATAGATATATCATAGCGCCGAGTTCCAAATACTTCGTCCGTTCGATGTGGTAGAGGGCAAATCATTTGTAGCACGGAGAACACGGTCAGGGGTAAACTTTTCGGTCAGAACAGCGAGTTTTGAGCGATATTCATCAACTCCAACATAGGCGCCGCACATTCGTCGTTTTCCATCAAAGGCAGAACGGCCGTGGAGTACCCGGTGGTTGTCCATCACTGATCAGTTATGTTAGTGCAGAGTTACACAGGAATAGCTAAACTTAAATCCTCACCTACAGCAGTACCTGGCTGAAGCTGAATCCAGAACTCGGAATCGGGGCTTGTAAGGCATTCGTTCCAAATCCGGATGGCGTTGTACCTGCGTGAGAGGGTATGTGTACAATGAGAAAAAAAAAAGAGAAAGGAGAGTGTACCAATCATTGACAATATGTGGGTCGAGATTATCCATAACGCTCCTATCGTCGTTATTCCAGCGAACTTGCGTTAGTTGTCCTGTCACAGAATCGTGTCCGAACACTGGATAGCCAGACATAGGACTAGGCCGGTAGATCGCCGACGGCTCACCAGCAGCGTGTGCGGAGATATGTGTTTTAGAGAGAAGGTCATACGCGTCGGCATGTAGCTCCTTCATAATCGAGGCAGCGTAGAACCCATCAACGAGAAGAGAGGCACCTCCAGATCCATCAGTATGGGACAGGAGGTGAAATAATTGCAGACCGCAGGGATCTGTCTGTGAAAAAATCAGCACTGGAAGGTATCTAACAAGAAGTAGGCTAGAGGCACAAAATAGGTAGTGTCGGTATGGGCGCCAAGGGCAAGGGTGGTATAGGCAGTGTCGCCTTTTGCTAGGTCTGACGTAAAATCCCAAAAACGCCCATCTGTATAAAGGTGAGCTTTACGAAGGCGCTTCTTAGCTATGGAGAATAGTACAAACATTGTGTTTCACGAATGAAGCCAATGCGTTCCACTAGTCTTTCGGTTGCTTCTGGTGTGACGGGTACACCTTGAACAAAGGAAAATCCAAATTTGTCCTAGCATGTGCTGAATATGTGTTGTAATGAGCTAAAGACGTGATGGAGACGCACGACATTGGTAAGCCACCTGAACAATCCTTGATCGTCTTTATCCATTACCTCTTCGTATGTTACAGTTGGTGGCGATTTTTGGATTTTTGCGCCCCAGAGGATTTTCCTTCCGCAGTTTTAGTTGTTGTATACGAAATCTGTTAGTTGGAACTTGTACGAACTCATTAGACCGATCAGCTTTATGGATTACAGGATCATAAGAATGACGCTGGAGCCATGACCAAGGGTAAAGTGAGACATGGGGTTCAGAAGAAGGCCCTGCAAAAATTTTCAGCAAAAGGTTAACGAGGCTAAACAGATGAGACATACATGACACTTCTAGCCCTTCGGTTTTCGGTAGAACAGTGATGGGTGTGATGTCATGAGGTATCTATAACAGTGAATGTTAGCGACAGGGTCGTTGAGGAATAAAATTCCAGCCTACACCAAATGTGTCGACCAGTCTTTGTTTTGTGACGCTATGAAAACATTTGGGGCATCTACAATGATCTCGCAGCCAAATATGATGGCTGCGATAAAAATATTATCATCAGGGGGGACATAAGAAGCAAAATAGCGCACAATCGCGACCATGTCCGTGTGTCCCATCCAATCGCTATCTTGTTATCTCCTGTGCTTATGATTGGCAGATCATCTGGAGAGACTTCTGGCAGATGCTGGGATGTTTCGTCAAGGAGAGGCCGCGGCTGCAGGACAGCCGCAGATGCTGCTGCCCTATTTAAATGTGTTGCAAGTCCACCAGCGATATGAGACGAGGAAACACGCTGTGAATATAATGGTCAAGCATTAGGAAGCACGATATCCGTCAGACGAACCGATATACTTCGCGTACAGGGTCTCGATGCACGTGGTGGAACCCTGAGAGTTAAGCCTCGTATTGCACTCCTGTAACTCCACATCGGATACGTTCTTCAACAGTAGGCGCAGAATAAGAGAACGTCTGTAGGTGTTGGCCTTAAGCTTAGACCCGTAAGAAGCTCAGCCATCGTCACCTCGTCACCTATGACAAACCACGTGCGCGGTCGCGGACACCCCGGCCCGGGATACCTTTCCCGTAGACTTTGCATTCCGATTTCGATCGAGATGAGCCGCAAAGTACTATATCATTCCATGCTTGATACATACGCAACTTTGGATCACCGGTTTGCCGTAAAACTACGAATTCAATTCGGTAGCTAGGGCCTAATTTAATTCAGTTGAAACTTGAAAGCGATGATGTGTAGTGAGCCGCGGACTGCCAACCTTGTGTGCTCGGTACCTAATTTCATACCAAGCTACCTCTTCAATTCCCACGCTACTACTTACAACACTTGCAACATCGTACCGCACCTACATTCTCAATTTTGTTGGTGATACGGTAGCTACGTGGATCCCTTGGGTGCTATGACCTCGGTTCTAGTCGACTTGTTCGTCGTCATGATGGCTAAGAAAAAGTCAACTTAATGTCCCCGCTGGCGGGTACTGTGGTACCAGTCAATGTTGAAGCTGCTGATCACGACAACTAGCCTTTGTCAGGTATTCAGACGAATCAGAAACAGGTCGTACTCCTCGATGTTCCCTAGCTATCATCTTCCGTTGACCAGGTGAACCCACCAAATTTCAGGAATGGGAATATCCTCTGAACATCTCAACTGAGTGGTCCCCTCTCCTCTGACTTCTCTTGATACTTTTACAAGTCTGCTGCCGATTTTCAAACACTCATCCAGCCCCATATCATAAGCCTATGGTTTTCAAGTCACCGGTGTTTGTTTCATCTATTTGCGTCAGCTGAAAGTGGCGCTGCTCTCCTTCATGTCGCAGACGATATCTTGATATCACAATTGGAAGACTACAATATGATCTATGCTGATAATCATGGCCTACTAGTGCCGAGCGTTGATCATGCGCATCGCAACTCGAGATGTGCTGCAACAGGGCTGCCATTCGATTATAAAATACGCCCATCTTCTGTTTTAACTATATCTTCACACCTTCTGGACTATGATTCCCTTGGATTCTCTTAATAGAGATCTGGGAGCTCTATTCGTGAGCAACACACTTTTCACAATGTAGGCTGTCGTCTTCTCCTCACAACAGCATGTATGTCTTACTCGTATGTCTTATTGTTAGTCTCTACGGGTTGACATGTGTACAGTACTACACTTATCTCAGAAGCAACACCAAAGACGGGCCGTGGGTTAGAAGGACGGTAAGTATTAGCTTACATCTGCACTGCGCACTCCTAATTCTGGATAGATAACATCTATTTGGTATGTCAATTATAGCGCCCCCTCATAACCAACAATGACTCAGCTGCTACTTAGGCTTTTGGACACGCTACACATTGCACTCATATCACACGTCTTATACTTCTATCTGATTACCAACTTTGGAAATTCCAATGCTCTACAAGTACCCGTCTGGTATGGCATAGTTTCTACACTCTTTTGTATACAACCTAAAACATCATTTATCTCGCAGGAGCGTTCCTGTATGTTTTAAATTGACAACTACTGTAAACTATATACACTGAAGTAGCTTCTTTCAAATAGGTTCAAGGCTACCTTATCGTAGGTGAAGACGCCTTGTCGAAGCAGCTAAAATTGATGCACCGTTCTACAGAGCATTAGCAATACTCTGATTCGGTGGTACGTGATGTGAATGTCACATGCAACCCAGTTCTCAATGGTAAAATTAGCATCTTTGCAAAGCAAATTTGGGTTTGTCAGTGACGTTTTAAAATAAACATTGTGCATTATTCTCAAAATCCTGATTCAGTATCACACCACAACACCATCTTGTTACTTCTCATCGTGAGCATTAGAAATGCTCTCTTGTTATAGGCTGGGTTGTTGAAGGCTTTATAGGTTGTTATGTCTATTCTCCCTATGGGTATGGATCTCATTGTTGCATTCTAACTATGCTTAATACGTCATTGTTCTCTAGCTGCATCTTTTGGTGAGGCAATGACCATTCCACCCGTCTCCCCTAACCGACGAAATCTTACTATTAATCAGGACTTGCCACTCGAGTGTACGTTGCCCATGTGTACGTGTAACACAACCGCTGATGTACCTAACAGCCTTATTTCCCATTTGACTTTTGAACAGATTCACAAAATTTCTGCATGAGTTTACATCTACTTCTCATATGTTGTATCTGACTAATTTGTACTTTTCTGCAGTACTTTGTGTATATTGGGTTAGGAGGTGGTGTTGTAGCCGACATCTTTATTTCAGGATCTCTGTGTGGTTCTCTGGCCTGGAGCCGGACAGGCTTCAAAAAGTGACTCTCTTCCTCTCTGTACCATCACCGGGTCGCTAATTTTTACCCGAAGGACCGATTCTATCATAAATATACTAATCACATATGCAATTCATACATGTGAGCTGTTTTGAGTTATTTTAGCTGTCTTGTGTCCAATGCTTTAATAACTTCACTAGGCGCCCTTACTTGGTAAGTTAGTCTCCTCCTAAACATGACTGAGAGCACGGTAATCAACAAATCCGCCAGCTTTTTTTCTATAGCTTGTCTCGTCACTTACTCGATCTGGCCTGATCAGATGATATTCCTCGCAATTTTTTTCTGTCTCGGAAAGTGTACGTTGTTTACCAAGTCTACGCCATATTCCCACTAATTATCTCGGTAATAGTGTACTTTAGCAGTCTACTCGCCTCTCTCAATAGCAGAGAGGCACTATCAGCAAGAATAGCTAGCCCGAGCGGGCTGATCAATGCCGAACTATTTTATCTGAAAAACACTGATGGGCCGGACACATTGTCGCACACACAACGCGCCAACCAAGATCAGGAGGTACGTCGTCCTGTCCATCGCCATTTTTCCATCCTAAAACGGGAGAGCCGCCCCGCACCCTAGAGGAGTCTCACAATTCAAGGCTAGAAAACGTCCAGAAGCCTAGATCTAGACAAGGTGGTTATAATTACGTCTATGCGAAACCGAGCAGCTGACCTATGGACGACCATTTAGACGTTTTGGGAAGGCACCCTAGCCCATACGCCAGTAGTTCATCCGGGCCCGAGTTAGAAACGGATGCGATGTAAAACTATGACAACATTTCTACGAAGGCGTTGATGAGAGGTGATGGGTTTTGCAAAAAAAGTTGTCTCCATAACTCCGCTTCCTTTTATAGCAGCGGAAAATTCTGCCGAACCTTTTGGACCGCCAAGGACGCCACCGGTACAACAATCACCATCATTCGAGTTCGCGCTCCCACAAGATTATGCTACACGGATCTATGGATCAAGATGCTCCAGAATAACTGCATTCTTCAGATAGTCTAACCATCAGTGGAGGAAGTTGGGAAGGCCCAATCAATTGGATCACGTTTGATCTGTTTAGCTCGTTACGAAGGTACAAAAATGCACTACTCCGGCGCCGGTGTCATCGAATACAGAACGGTCCCAGGGCGGGACCTGCCGACACTTCGACAACAGACAGTCAGATGATCACAAACTGTATCGCGCTCACCCATCATTGATTGGCAGGCTTGGCAAGTCCGCACTCACGTCCCTTGTTTGCACAAGGTTCGGTCGGATGCTTTCGCACAAGGATGTGCGGGTTCTCTTATATATATAAGGACTTAACCCCTCGCAAAGTTTTCGAGACAAGTATGGCCTCCTCGGAATTTCTCAACCGCAACTTGGGAGCCCTCTTCCTGGGCAACATCTTTTCTGCAATGTACGTTCAAGTTTGGTCTTCCTGATCTTTACAGGTGCCTCATTCGCCGTTATCTCGCATGTAGGCTCTATGGGGTGGCATGTGTACAGTGTTACATCTATCTCAAGAACACTTCGAAGGATGGGGTGTGGTTTAGAAGACTGGTATGTGTTAGTTGTCATTCGTGTGATACAATCCTGACTCTAGAAGATATGCTTCATTTGGTACGAAAATTATCTTGTACCCACCGTAATTAGCTAGGCCTCAACCGTGATTCAGGCTGTTAGACACACTACATATCACACTCGTTATACACACGATGTACACCTATCTGGTCACGGACTTTGGAGACCTCGAGGCGATAAATGTACCCACATGGTATGGCGTATTCTTCGAGATTACGGTTATGTCCGCTCATTGGAGTGTTCCTACAGGAGCTCTCTCGTGCGTTGCAACTTAACAAACTCATGTTAACTCTTGTGAACCCAACCGCGTTTTTCCATAGGTCCAGATATATGTCACAGTAAATTCTATTTTTTGATTCCAGGAGATTTGATTGTAATACCTTGAAGTGTATCAGCGACAACTTGATACGAAGGTACGTGGCATAGATATATAACTACTGATCTGTATACTGATTTATGACATGATGTAATTAGCATTTTCGCTAGACGAGTCTGGTTGAGTAAGTAGCACTTCTGAGGTATCGGCTCTGGCGCCACACTTACGAGAGTAGTGTCACGCAGAAATCCCGTTCTTTTAGTTTTCGTGGTGAGCTTCATCAATGTTTGCTTGTTGTGGATCAAGGCTGAGGCATATACTACGCAGGCTACGACCATCACCGTATCTGTCGGTATGTGCTTTCTTTACTAGTCGTAGACAATCTCACAGGTTATAAATCATCGACAGCCTTTGCCTTCAGTAAGAGCGACATATCTCGATAAATTCTCTCTCTTGGCTAATAAATCTCCTATCTAGCCTTCTCTAGCCGAGCGTGCGTATATATAACTACATCCGCATAAAGTATTACTGCTGACACACACAATAGCTTTGCTGCACATTTAACTTTCGACCGGTTCTCAGAACTTTCTGTAAGTTTCACCATCTGTTATATGGCGGCTGATTCATTCTGCTTACAGTACCTTCTGTACGCTGGATTGGGTACCGCTCTCGTGACCGACGCTCTCATTGCGGGGGCTCTTTGTGTTTCCCTGGCGAAGAGCCGCACAGGCTTCAAAAGGTATCGTCCCTTGCGTTACTTTACTTCCCGCGCGACTGATTGGTTTTCAAAGGACCGACTCTCTCATATACGTCCTAATCTCATATGCAATTCATACATGTAAGCTAGGCTCGTTAAAACACCCTTGCCACAGATTCGTTAACTGTATCAGGCCTCCTTACCAGGTATCATCCTTTCGCGTAAAGACAAGGGAGTATCACTAAGAAGCTAAACAGTATCTGCTCTACGGCTACCTTCATCACCTACGCAATTTGGCCACACACCATGATATATCTTGGCATCTACTTCCTGCTCGGCAAACGTACGTTACTTCAAACTGAGGATTGTGCTCGTCTAACTGTCTTGCGTAGTATATCTTAACAGTCTTCTCGCGTCTCTCAACAGTAGGGAGACAATGTTGGCCACTGTGAAAGGGGTGTCGGATTTCCGGTTGTCTAGTCTGAGGGGTACTGGCAGGGACCCATCTTCACAGGCACAGAACCACACTCATGAGCAGGTATGTGATCTATCCTGGTCAACAAAACTGTTTTCCAGGAACTGAAACGTCGGTGTCAAAGTCAATTGTTGTCACTATCAAGCAAGACGTGACTCATGACATGGAACTGGGCCTAGAGAAGCCTGCGGACAGCACCTACCGGTAATGTATCCGGTTACAATCAGTAGGCGGTTTCTGATGCTGGTCGTAGTGCAGATGACGCATCGGTTGACAGTAACCTCTGGTCGCGGGGCCGTGCTGGACCCAAAATTGATGTATGATTGCGGTGGAGGTCGTTGAATGGGGCAAGGGTTTTGTATCAAGGGTTGCACGGACATTTATCGCCATTTGGGGAATTATTTAAAGGAGCGACTGACTGGTTTCTTGGTATGCCAGTTCTCCAGTAAAATTGTAGTTTCGAAGAAACAGCTCCAGCGCAAATACAGTACTGAATCTTTAATAATCAGCTCTTATACCATGTGAAAGTAACATACAGTATTATTCGGAGAGAGCTCAACTATCTGGGATTGGGAAGGTGGAGCCAACCAAATACTAGAATTTAAGCACCTATGATCAGGTGGCTCAAAAATGTTAGCAAAACTACGTCGATACACCATATTTCAAATTCTCCTTCAAATCCTGGCTTGCGTTTGACACATCAGTTCGCACATCGAGCGAGCTCCGTGGATTACCCCACATCGAAAGTCAAGTTACAGCCCATCCTTTTCCAACTTTCGACACCGAGAGATAATGATAGCAGTCTCCTAGCAAAAAGATAGATAGAAATGATGACAGACAAACATGTCTAGCCACCAGGGTTGTTATATGGGATGCAGGATGATAATTTTCTGGGCATGTAGCGTAGCGGTTCGGCCATCGGCCCAAGATATAGCTTAGTAAGCCTACCCCTGATTTTACAATGAGTTGGCTGACTACAATGAGTTGGACTATTGCCTCGTCTCATCATAACAAACGCTTGCAGCTATGTTCGAGATTTTGACCGGATAGCATGATGGAAATTTTCATTTCGCACAACTTGATTTAACTTGGAGATCAGATACACTGAAACTGATTGTGCTCTTGGCTTGTCAGTTTATGACTTTACCCTCTTGTTTCAACCGACTTTAACGGCACCTTAACCCCCTTCAGCTGTGATCCTGAACTAGGTTACTCCCACTGACTTCATACTTGCTATCTTCGATCTGTGCTATGGCTACAAACGCTTACCCTGAGTAGCGTGCTCCGAACAAGAACACTTTGTCAGTTTTACATAGTGTCACGGGACAGTGATAACTGAAGCATGTTTTGCGCGTGTAAGATATGCAATTCTCTTTCTCAAGCGACATACTCTTAGATAGGGTTGCAAATTGAATAAACAGTTTATTTGCGACATCCAAGAAAGACATTGGCGGCTATCATGATATCCCATATACATATGAGATATGTACCTGTCCACATGCTTTCGCTTACGTTTCGTGCAAAATTAACCACAGAGCCCTCAGGTATATAAGGCCCTTTCAATTTTACCAGATTTGCAAGATCATGACTTCCACCGAAATGCAGAATGGAAAATTGGGAGCTCTTTTCCTGGGCAATGTCTTTGCTGCAGTGTACGTTTCTCCTTCTTGGCCTTTACTAATACCTCATTTGTATTGGACTTAGGTTCTACGGTGTGGCATGTATACAGAGCTATATCTATCTCAAGAATCCAACGAAAGATGGGCCATGGTTTAGAAGACTGGTATGTGCCCGCTCTGATATGTACTGCGTGCTGATCTCAACTCCTAACAGATATGTTTCATTCTGTAAGAAGATGATCCACCTGCTTTATCATGTCTACCCGCAACTCAGTCGTGAAACAGATTTCTAGACACCATGCACATAGCATTGATAATACATTCGATGTACTTCTACCTGGTCACAAGCTTCGGAGACTTTCCTGCTCTAAATAAACCAATATGGTGTGTCATATCTATTCTCCGCGATCCCGAATTACGGACTGAGCAATTCGCCTTGGACTGTTGCAGGAGTTTACTTGTGAGTTGCAATTTGGAGCGCTATTAGGGTCTGAGACGACTCTTTCTCGTTAGGCTCAAGTATATTTCAGCGTAAGAATATCCTTTCCTCAGGTGGTAACAGACTAATAGCTGCAATAAAATTCCAAAGACTTTGAGCGACACTATAATTCGATGGTAATTGGTATCAGTTTTGATTTCCACGCTAGCTACTGATGAGTCCTTCTACCATCAGCATCTTCGCAAGACGTGTTTGGTTAAGTAGGTTATATCCCTCGCATCGGGTCTAGTGCCAGATTCACGACATCAGTATCATGCAGAAGTCCAACCTTTTTCATCTTCATGGTGAGTCTCGGCAATGTTTCCCGACGGAGTTCTCAGAGCATCGATCACACATATCATTCAGGTCACGACCATTACTTCTTCTTTCGGTATGGATTCAATTTCCCCTGGCTGATCATCTCACAAGTCATGACCTTCTACAGCCTTTGCTTATGGTAAGTCAGCCTTTCACGGCAAGTAGCTTTCTATAAACCATTTATGGCCAGGATTCTCTAGCAAGGCGTGCGTGTCCTTATGGTTACACAAAGGAAAAAATACTGAGGCCCATCATATCATAGCTTTGCCGCGCATTTGACCTTTGACCGTTTCTCCGAACTTGCCGTGAGCGCGTGTTTGATATGTGGTGGAGGCATGGCCAACTTTTGGTCTCACAGTACTTCGTATATGCTGCGCTAGGGACCGGCGTTACAACCGATGTTCTTATCGCGTCATCCCTGTGTACTTCTCTGGTCAAGAGCCGCACGGGCTTCAAACGGTACGAGCCTCGTCGTGATTCTTACTATATCGCGCTAATAAGTGTATTTTTCAAGCACCAACTCCCTCATAAACGTGATAATGCTATATGCAACTCATACATGTAAGTATTTCTTATACAACTTTATCTCATAAGTCATTAAGGATTCTTTAGGCTTGCTTACTAGGTATATCACTTGCTCGCTTGATATCTAAGGCTAACAACGATTTATATAGTTTGTGCTCTATCGCTTGCCTCGTCACTTACGCAATCTGGCCTGACAGGCTGATATACCTTGGAATATTTTTCTTCCTCGGGAAACGTATGTTGGTTCAGTCTACAGAATGCCCTCACCTCACTGTCTCGAGTAGTATACTTCAACAGTCTCCTCGCATCTCTCAATGGCAGAGAGGTTTTACACACCAAATTCAGCTCGGTGCCGGATATCCGAGTATCCCGCCTGAGATTTGCAGAATCGACACAGACACAACATGTCAATCCGGACCAGGTAATCGTCAACATCAGACAAGAGTCGACTAACGATCTAGATCTTGAGAATAATCGGAAACCTATGTACGGCACTCCATCGTAACCTGCATAGTAGTTCAGTAGCTGTTTACGGCATGGATATTACGACACTAGCAGCTGTACGATATACATAACATTGCCGAGAGAGGCGATTCACTGGAGAAAAGTTTCATTGTGCTGTTCAATTGGATGAATTATAGACAGAATATTCCCCATACTTTCAGTGTGGTACATATAGAAATTGAAGCTGCTCTAGCTGTAAGCTCTGCCTTGAGGATTGTTTGGTTGTATCCTTACCATGTCTGACCTGTGCTAACCACAGGTTCTATAGTCATTTATCTTGATGTTGCAATCGTAGCGTCATGAATACTAGTCCGGACTTGATCACGAGTCTACCTGTAGGTATCATGAGAAAGAATTCCATGCCTACATACGTTTTAGCTCTTGGACTGACGGTCGATCATGTCAAGAAGTCTATACAAGCCGCCTAGGTATTTTTTAAAAACATTTGTAGAAATTATAGCCGGTCACTGATTCGCTCGACTAGCAGTATAATGTTAGATGGCTTGAGGAACATACATAGTTCTGTAGATTATCAACGAAATCCCATTCATTGGTACGTACTACATTTGCTTGCTGGGCGTGGGTAAGTTGTTAAGACTCGGTTATAGTCGGTAATGCGCCAATCATTCGGCCGAACGAGCGTGACTCCAACGATGACTTTGAAATTTAATTTAAAAAAAATTCCTTCTCGCCTCACATTCATCCTATCGCCATGACCTCCTTTGCTTGCCGTTCAGCTACTCAAGCCCTTCGCGCCGCTTCTCGTCGTGCACCGCGTGCACTAGCGAATACATTTTCAAAGCCTGCACAGTCAGCTTCATATTCTTTACTTGCTAAAGCCACCACTTCACGTTGTGCACAAGTTTCTGGTGTTCAGGTCAGTAACACTTAGCTATGAGAATTTGTATTGGCTGCTTAACTTTTTTATATATCCAGGGCTCTCGTGGTGTCAAAACCCTTGACTTTGCTGGCACAAAGGAGGTCGTTTATGAGCGTAACGACTGGCCTCTAGCTAAACTCCATGACTACTTCAAAAATGACACTTTGGCTCTTATTGGATATGGCTCACAAGGCCATGGGCAAGGATTGAACGCCCGTGATAACGGCCTCAACGTCATCATTGGCGTGCGTAAGGATGGCGAGAGCTGGCACCAGGCAATCGAAGATGGCTGGGTAAATATTTTGTTTCCCACTTCGGTCTAGGTATCACGTCGCACCCAAGGGGTCTGGACGAACTGTCCGAACCTTGTTCAAGGAAGGCCGAGGAATTAACTCGAGTGTCGCTGTATTCCAAGACGTCACTGGCAAAGCTTTGGAAAAAGCTGTCGCTCTTGGCGTTGCCGTTGGATCTGGATATCTGTATGAGACAACATTCGAGAAGGAAGTGTACTCTGACCTCTATGGTGAACGTGGTGTGGTATGCAAGCTCACTTCTACTCAAAAAAATATGAATTAACTAAATTTTTACCGTATAGTTGATGGGAGCTATCCGTACGTTTAATATTCCAACATTTAATGCACCTCTTTCTTATAGCTTTCTATAGAGGGTCTCTTCTTGGCTCAATATCAAGTTCTGCGCAAGAACGGCCACACCCCATCGGAAGCCTTCAACGAGACCGTCGAAGAAGCTACCCAGTCGCTATATCCTCTCATCGGTGAAAAAGGGTGCGTTTCACATTTTCATTTCCATTATTAGCCATCTCGAGCCTTGTCTGACCGAGCTTCCCATCTCTTCAGCATGGACTACATGTTCAACGCCTGCTCCACCACGGCCCGCCGTGGTGCCCTCGACTGGGCCCCTGTCTTCGAAAAGGCCAACGTGCCCATCTTCGAGCGCTTGTACGAGAGCGTAAAGAATGGAACTGAGACCCGCAAATCTCTCGAATTCAACGGCCGCTCAACTTACCGCGACGATCTAGCGAAGGAGCTCGCCGTCATCGACAATCAAGAGATTTGGCGCGCAGGAAAGACCGTGCGTTCGTTGCGTCCGGATTATAAACCGGAGTCTGAGTAATCGAGCCCGTTTCACACTGTGTGTTTGGGCTTGAGCGAGCCCAAGAGGAAAAAAATCAAGCAAGAAAAGCACCAAGAGGGGTGCATCTACGAAATCTGGTTTTGACTTTTGATTTCTGTTATGTATATACTATCATACTATCTTGATTTTGTGGATGACGACAGCCTTGAAGGAAGTTGATTCCCATGAGCCGTTAAGCAAGCGAGACACCTATACAATGATGCCACAGTAATTCAGTTGGCTTAGTCGGTACCTCTACCACTAGACGGGCCTCTAACAACGACTTTAACGCCGATGGAGCTATCCCTGCTGTTCCTTCAAAAGTGAAACTCCGGGCCAACATCTGATCTACTCAATAACTCCGCATGGGGAGAAAGGACCGACTACTAAAGTGACGACACCTTTTGAAACCTGTGCGGCTCTTGACTAGCGAGATACACAGGGATCCAGCGACAAGAATGTCGGCTGCAACACTGGTCCCTAATGCAATATACAGGAGATACTGCAATAACCATAACCATGACAGCTCTCATTTGATAGCTAGGTCTGTACGCACGGCAAATTCATGAAAACGATCAAATGTCAAGTGAGCAGCAAAGCTGTAATTTGCGTCAGTAATCGAACTCACTTCATGTGGGCATGTTAGAACGTACACTCGACTAGGAAAACCTGGCCAAAGATCAACTTTACATCGTAGCCAAAAGCAAATTATCGTCTTACTATACGCAAAGGCTATGAAGGTTCGCGATCGGTGAGTTGGACAAAAGGGTCGGAGTAAATCCATACCAAAGGACATGATCACGGTCACGGTCTGAATAGCAGAATCCATGCTTTTTAGAAATTCACGAGAGACCATTGCTAAAACTTACTATGACTAACAAAAATATGGGATTTTTGCCTGACACTACTCTCGTGAGTTGTTAATGTGGCACTACACCCGATAGTCAAAAGCGTTACTTACATATCCAAACTCGTCTCGCGAAGATGCTTATTGTAAAAATCTCAGATTTGTGAATAGGGATTTGGTTTCTTATGCCACATACCATCGTATTATAGTATCACCGAGGACCTTCAGGTTTCATTACAACCAATATCACCTGAACAAGGAAAGTGCTCACACTAAAATATATTTGAACCTGCCCACAAGGGGTCGTTTAAGCGCCTGCCAGTTGACATGTTGACAAGTTGTATACGCACGAGAATGCTCCTACAAGACAGAGGCGTTCAATCAATTCGTATGTTCGAGATTCCGACGGATATGTCATACCATATGGGTGCTTTTAAAGCATCAAAGTTTCCAAAGTTGGTGACCAAGTAGAAGTACATCGAGTGTATTACCAATGCGATGTGCATAGTGTCCAAAAACCTGAGTGACGGCTGAGTCGCCTGGAAGACGTCATCTACCAAGTCGTCTCTTACCAAACGAAACCAATCTGATCGGGAGGAGTAATCAATCCATCGTGCACAGCGCGTGAATAAATTACATACCACCCATGTGAACCACG
>JABCKK010000097.1:9206-23716 GCA_018221785.1 Calocybe gangraenosa
GAGTTTTGGATACTCAGGAGGCAGATCCGTGCCGTTGAGCTTTGGCAATGAAGCCGGGATGTGGCCTAAAGTGCGTTCAGGCGGTGACTTCTCATTGCTCTGAGAAGTGTTAAGTCTGGGACGCTTAGGAGGTGAGTCCATGGTGTTAAGCTTTCCGGAATCGACATCGTCCCGGGCACGTTTATGGATTGGCGAGCTTTGGTCCCGAACCTTGTCCAGAATCTCAGAATTGGATTCAGGGGGAACGGGTAGATGATGAACACTTGAGACGGGCCTATGTTGCACCGAAATTTTAGCTCGAGGCGCATTCAGTATGGCGGAGACTCACGTTACATGAGCGTCGATATGGGGAACAGTAGAGCCCTCAGGGGCAGTACTGCTATACCCGCCATCGTAGCCATTGTCCAATCCAACTCCGGGCTTGCCTTCTCCTCCACCCCGTGACTGTTCCTCACCGTCCCAACCTGGGTGCTTGGGACCCTCAACGGCTTGTTTCTCATCAGATCCATTTTCGGCCATGTTCCTGGCGGTGGCTATTATCTGTTCAACGTAGGTTTGGCCACCAACCTTGCTTAAAGTCCCGAGCAAGTCTTGCATTGCAGCCTCTTCGGCTTTCAACTCTAATTGCGCTTGGGTTACTTCCTCGAGCGCGGATCTGACTTCCCTTTTCACTTCCTCTAGGTCATTTGTGATATCTGTGCTTCCGCGCGACAAATGAGAACACATTGTGTCGACCCATGGATTTTGGGAGGAAAATCCATGAGGTCCTGGAAGGCTCTCGCCTGACATAGCGGGTGGCCAAACAAATTCTGTGGGTAACTCTGGTGGGGCTTTGAGGGCTGGAGGACCTTCCGTCTGCGGGTAACCTGGCACAGGATCGAACTCGTCGATTGGCGTCGGAAAACGTAAAATTGTATGGTGTTTGGGCTCCATATCGAATGGTTCCCGGAAGTGCTTTGGCTTGATGCGCCTAGGATTCCTTGACGATGACGTAGCGTCATTACTACGAACAGCCAGTTGAGGAGGCGGAGTGGGGGCCTGGCGCTGCTCTGCGTCTTGGAGGGCAAGTATAATATTTGACTGGCGGACAAGTGACCCGTTCCCAAACTTTTTGCTGAGAGATGCCGCTGTGACACCTATCGGAGCGGATAGTCTGGTGGGTTGCGTTTCTCTCTGCTCACGAGTTACCTGAAGAGTGTTCAGCTTCACGCCACAGTATGTCTAAGAGAAGATGGATATCTGACAGTGGTGTTTTCTTCACCGAGTGGAACACTTGTCGCTTGGATGACATTATTCAATGTAGACATTTAGATAAAAATGGTGGTGGGGAGTGAAAAATGGCGAAAGATGAGGGCCACAGTCGCCTCTTGTACGATTTCGCGCTTGGAGCCGATGGTCCAAGCGTCATAATGGTCAACAAGAGAACAATACATTTTTTGTCAACAGGTATTCCTTTTTTGGTATCAATCTTGGCCATGATCATCACAAATGATGGTGACATAAGCGCTTAGCCCTATGGTTGACTCCCTTGTCTTTAAAAGGAATACAATACACACCACTTGCTTTGTAGGGCTTTATCAGATATACGTCCTTGAGGCACCTTGTTTGTGACTGTAGAGTCTCAGCGAATGCGAAGAACGGCCTTGTACGTCGGCAACAATATCAGTTGACGTGGGCGCCTTGAACCAAATTGCGACCTGCGCTCGAAGGGTATTGGTGTCAAAGTGATCATTAAACAACAGACAGCAACAGACAGGCCATCGGTCATGTATGTACGCTGCTGATAGGGGCCGTTGGCCGCCACATAGCAATCACTACGAACTATAACGGTCGGCTCCCTTGCTATTACAAACTGTTACACTTTATACAGCGACAATACTCGTTCATGAATTTCAATGTGCAGCTGCCGCCAATCAACTTTCCAGCCCCCCACCGCTTCCCGTTACGCATACTATAATTTCTTATGCCCCCTACCTTTCCTGGGGGTTTTTACGCCGGAATCCTGGTCCACCGCATCAAATCAACTACATAGGTTGGTTTGATCGGGTTAGGCCAATCCATGATCTGATTAGCCCAATGACCGGATCAGTCAATTGGCTTTTTCATAATCTATAACTGACATAGTATCCGGTGTCAATCAATGGAGGCACAGTATTGGCTCGGTGTTTTGATATAAAAAGCACATATGCGGGGGTGGATCAACTCTCAAGCGGGACGCTCATATACTGGAAAAAAGTGAAAGAGGGTGCCCCCTCTACCGCTCCTACCTGCCGTGCCTTTACTATGACTCTGACCTTCGTCAACGCTATGTCTGCTCTCCTTGTGCTCCTGTGTATATTTATTCTCAAAAGTCTCTGGAAAAACCATCCGCCGCTACCGCCTGGCCCGAAACGACTTCCGCTCATTGGCAATCTACTAGACATGCCATCCGAGAGAGAATGGCTTACCTTCGCTAAGTGGGGTGAACAGTGGGGCAAGTATCCCTCTCTTGTGGTCCATATGTTATGCTTTTTGCTCACCGTAGCTTTGATAGGGGATATATCATCCGTTACGGTTCTCGGGCAGCATATTGTCATACTCAACTCAATGAAAGCAGCCAGTCTAATGCTCGACAAGAAAAGTAGCATATACTCTGATCGTCCCGTATTAGAGATGGGTGGGAACCTTGTTGGTTGGAAAAACACCCTAGTGCTGCTGCCTTATGGAGATCGTTTTCGCCGTTTTCGCCGCTTGCTTAGTGGTCTTATGGGAAGCCGTACTAGCATAAAGAAGTTCTGGCATGATGAGGAATCTGAGACTCACAAATTCCTTCAACGCGTGCTAGCAAAACCTCAAGATGTCACTTCACACGTTCGACAGTGAGTGCACCATATGTATATACTTCGGCGGGTATTGATTTATGCTGTCGGCCAAAGTACCACAGGAGCCATCATCCTCCGAATCACTTACGGTTACGAAGTTCAGGAGACTGGAGATCCTCTTGTGGAGCTCGTTGATAAAGCTACAAACCAGTTCTCCATTTTGACTGCTCCTGGCGGCCATCTGGTGAACGTCATACCGCTTTGTGATTTATCTTATGCATTGGCACCTCCCACTATTAACACTCATCCATAGTGCGTTACGTTCCATCTTGGTTCCCTGGTGCCGGTTTTCAGAGGACAGCCAAAGCCTGGGCTGCTACTCTTGTTGATATGGTTGAGCAGCCACATAATTTCGTAAAACGGCAATTGGTAAAGTGACTCGAAGTGTTGGTTGATCAAGATGAAACTGATTATATTGTAATAGGCAGCAGGTACCGCTTCAGTATCCTTTTCATCCAGCTTGATGGATGGTAAAATTCTTGATTCTGAGGAGGAGTCTGACGTCAAGTGGTGTTCCGCTACCCTTTATGCTGGTATGCCCTATGATGAAAGCTTAACAAGATTAGTGTCTGATGTAATTTCATAGCTGGTGCTGACACGGTAAACAACCTATCTGCCTACCTCAAGTGAGTACGACTAACCATCTGCGCACAGACTGTGTCCGCTATCAATTCCTTTTTTCTCGCTATGACACTCTATCCTGAAGTTGTGAAGAAGGCTCAAGCAGAGATAGATGCCGTTATCGGCAACGACCGGCTTCCTACGTTTGAAGACCGGCCAAATTTACCCTACTTGAATGCACTTGCGACGGAGGTTCTTCGTTGGCATTCCGTTGGCCCAACTGGTCGGTAGTTTGCTAGTTTCTTGCCTTTATCGCTAGCTAAGTATGAATACCTTAGCTGTGCCACATCGTGTTACACAGGATGACATCCATGACGGATATCTTATTCCAAAAGGAACGCTTGTGATTGTCAACCTCTGGTTGGTTGCAGTTCTCATCCCGCCAATTTCTTGTATTGACTATCGTTCATTAGGAAGCTCGCACACGATCCAGAGGTCTACGCGGACCCTGATGTTTTCAATCCCGATCGGTTTTTTGCAACTGAAAATAAGCCAGCCGAACTAGACCCTCGAAATATATCTTTTGGATTCGGAAGGCGGTAAGTTGCTTTGGACGGCTGTTATCCCTTGATACTAAACTAAGAATACCAGTATCTGTCCAGGTATCTTTATTTGCCACTGGTATTAAACAAGCCGATCGATGACCCTCAAATTTAGGTTTGCATCTCGCAGATGCCTCTGTATTCATTTTGTGTGCAATGTCCCTAGCCGTATTCAACATATCAAAACGGGTTGAGAAAGGGGTGGTCATTGAGCCTGTTCACGAATATACCACTGGGACGATAAGGCAAATATATAACAGCAACCCATCATATGCCTGTGCTGATCCTTGTTTCTAGTCACCCCAAACCTTTTCAATGTTCTGTCAGCCCACGTTCTCAGAATGCGGTCGCCCTCATCCATGCCGAGATGAGGTGATAGACGAGCGGAAAACTTTTTTGTTAATTTATCAAGTCCATATCTTAGCTACTTTGATTGTGCGGCTATGTAACCAGATAACCCCGCACAATTATCTCTTATCGGTTCTAAAGAATGGGCAATTCCGTCCTGTTGACGAGTGGACGAAAACTTAAGGTTCTTTGGTGAGATGTCTACTATTACACTTAACATTGATTAACAACTACTGCGGCGATCTGTGTGTTTGACTCGAGCGCCAGAATGAAAGGAGCTTACCAGTATTTTTAAGGAGCCGATACTAAAGGACTGGTGGTGAGGGGAAGTGGGTCGGGCGCACAGCCAAATCTCTGGTGGGTCATATATTGCTAATATACTTGTGCCGTTAGATCTGCATTTGAACGTCTCCCTGATACCTTTATCTATGTATCTATGTGAGTTCTGTTATGAGGGCTAAAAGGGGTGCATGAAACTCCCTAAGGGGGTGACCCCGGACTGAGAGCATCTGTGATGAATTAAAAAATTATGAAAGGGGGAGCATCTGATGATGAGAGATCGCACTCTCCTATTTCCACCTAGTTGCCGGAACCCTGCTTAACCTGCCCTTAAAGTTATGAGCAGCACTGGTGACTTGACGAGTGATGATTGTAGCAAGCTTTGTCTTGCGTAACGTCCGTGTCTGTACATGGGGAATGAATGAATACAACTTGAAATGGAGAATCGTGAAGCTTGCGATCAATCTAATGATCACTGGTGCACTGGTGGGCGATGGGGTGGGCTCATGTGTTCCCGGCGTGCGCTCCCGGTGTGTATTCCCGTGGGAATTTTTACCATGTTGTGGAACGCGTTACAATGTATCCCCAAATTGGCCATGTTTACTTTCAACCACACTGTCCAGAACGAACATCAGTTTGAACACAGTAGTAGTATTGTGGGCTTTGTGACCTGATTAAGGTGAATCTCGACATTTGAAATTCATTCGAGAGTTGAATATTAGTTTAGTAGATTTTACCATGTCCAATAAGCTGTGGTCAGATTTTGCAAAGATGACATTCTGAAGTCTACTCGACCACTATGTGTGGACCTTCAGATTCCTATCTCATAGCCTGAAATAGGGGCATCAGGAAACACCTATCCGCATCATGTTAAGGCACATACAAGGTCATACCTCCTATCTGTCCTAAGGAGTTTTGCACTTTCAATTTGTAAAGCTCCTACCGGAAGGTTGTGATTCCCGATTTCAAAGGTGAACGATCACCGTTTGGATCAACGCGTTTATTAGCTGGGATCTACTTTTGTGAAGACTCCCGTGTTACTGTATAAATGCAGTATGGCTCCGTTTTCTAGGCGGCTGACCCTTACAGTGAATGAGATGTATATCCCAACCTCCCTGGGTGCTGAATGCATTCGTACTCCATGGGTGTGATGTGTGCGTGGGCTCTGTTTCAGATTTTTTACGTACAACACTACAGCTGAGCCCTTTGCAACTTTGTGGTGGTACCTGACATCCTTACCTATTTCATGCGTTGCTGGTCCGACTGACATCATGATCTCGAGTGTCATGGCCCAAATTTGGCACCAAAATATTCCAAGGGGGTACTGTACGATGTAGGGATGTCTGGTGTATGGGGATCCTTGTAAGTTGGCTGCATTTGGATTCCCGTCCATCTCTTTGTTAATCACAATATTCTAACAGCTGGCGGTGGTGGTGTGCATCAGAGCCAAACCAAATACTTCCATATTACGAATATACAATTAATCAAACATCCTTTCACCAAACATCTCCAACTATGATATAGAACAATCACTACGCTTATCCTAATTTGAGGGTTAGTACTCAAGTCCACCTCGTAACTTCTGATTTCCCATTAACTCAGGTCCTTAATATTACGGTTCGATATAACAGGGGGCATCGTAGTTATGCTTCATGGATGAATAGCGGTCTTCACGGAACAACGCGCTTTATCCTATACAGCCGAAACGTATCTGCTGTTGGCCGCAAGTTGTTCCTAGATATCCCCAAAATTTTACTAGGCTAGATGAAGCTTACCGCATGGGCGCCACTGACGCCACTCGAAAGACGCTATGTATTGGGTTTGATGCTAAACATATCGCCGTGCTACACCAGGCGTTCACCTGACTTGGAGAGTCAATACTTGCCACCTATTTGCCTTCGCGGTCACCGTTCCGTTTTCATGTTAAGTTTGCTCAAGGGTATATCTATAGATGAGGTGTTACCACAAATTGTTGGGCTTCCATTGACCATCTTTGTCACAGGATGAAGTCATATGGGTGATGTTGAAACAAACCAAGAGTAGTATTTGCTAGGTCGGAGGAAAGCCGAAGGTAGAATTCACGGCTCACTTATGACATGACAAGTTCCAGTGGTCGGGGATATATCCTAATCTTGGGGTAATTGGGTGATACAAATCTTGGAAAGAGCTTGCATAAAAGCATGCATTCTTGAGATGTTGAAGGGATTCATTCTGTAAAACTCAAGCCCAAGGATTTCTCACCTTGGCTTCACAATGGCTGTAGTTCTCGCTACTGGTTTCAACGCCCTCTTGCTGATTCTGTGCATTGCTGTTGTGAAAACTGCCTTTCGTCGGTGGGGAAAGGCATACCCACCACTACCCCCTGGCCCCAAACGACTTCCAGTCATTGGCAACCTACTAGATATGCCGTCCGAGACCGAATGGCTTACATTCGCTGAGTGGGGTGAACAATGGGGCAAGTTTTGTTCCTTTTAGCTAGTAGCGCCATTCTCTTGTTGCTGATAGTAACTATGCAGGCGATATATCGTCCGTTACAATTCTTGGGCAGCACATCGTCATACTGAACTCTATGAAAGCTGCGAAGGAGATGCTCGATAAGAAAAGTAACATATATTCCGACCGTGCCGAGGTCCAGATGGGCGGAAACCTTGTTGGTTGGAAGAATACTCTAATCTTTATACCTTATGGAGATCGTTTTCGCCGTTTTCGCCGTTTGCTTAATGGCCTCCTAGGAAGTCGTGCAACCGTCAAAAGATTTTCGCATGACGAGGAATTGGAGACTCGCAAGCTCCTCCGACGTTTGCTAGCCAAGCCTGAAGATGTTACTTCGCATGTTCGACAGTGAGTACATCCCACCAACTTCTCCTACCCGAGATTGATTCTTCATATTCTACCAAGTACAACGGGTGCCATCATCCTTCAGATTGGGTACGGTTACAAGGTCCAAGAGACTAATGACCCTTTCGTGGAGCTCGTGAACATGGCGATGCACCAGTTCTCCACTATAACAGCACCTGGTGCTGGCTATCTAGTTGACACCTTACCGCTTTGTGCTTTATTCTATGTACCCACACAATTACACTACTAATTCTCCTCCATAGTACGCTATGTTCCGGCTTGGTTCCCTGGTGCTGAGTTTCAGAGAACGGCCAAGGCGTGCGCTGCCACACTTGTTGACATGGTGGAGAAGCCCCACAACTTTGTGAAAGGGCAAATGGTATGTGAATCAATTCTGTAGCCCAAGACAAGGTAATAATTGATCGTGTCTGAACAGGCGGCGGGTATCGCCCCACCATCCTTCTCGCACAGTTTAATGGACGGTAAGACCCTCAGCGCCGACGAAGAGAGTGACGTTAAATGGTGTTCCGCTACCCTCTATGCTGGTATGTCCTACATGATATTCTAAACAGCTTAGTACTGATGTGTTCTCACAGCTGGTGCTGACACAGTAAGCAGTCAACGCACTTGGTAAAATTCCGTATAACTAGATATCTTTTATAGACTGTGTCTGCCATCAATTCTTTCTTTCTTGCCATGACACTCTTCCCTGAGGTCGCTAAGAAGGCTCAGGCAGAAATCGACGCTGTTGTTGGCAACGACCGGCTTCCTACGTTCGAAGACCGGCCTGATCTGCCCTACCTAGATGCGCTCACGAAAGAAGTTCTTCGTTGGCATTCTGTTGCTCCCACCAGTTAGTAAATGCCAGTTTCAATCTTTGCCTCGTAAGTTAACCATGCATGTTAGGTGTGCCACATCGAGTCATGGAAGATGATATTCACGACGGATATTTCATTCCAAAAGGAACCCTTGTCATCGCCAACCTCTGGTTATTTGCAGCCCTTCTAACTCTGCTGTTTTTCTATATATTGACTCACATTGATCAGGAAACTCACGCATGACCCGAAGGTCTACGCGGCCCCCGAGGTCTTCAATCCTGACCGTTTCATTGCAACCGAGCACAGGCCAGCTGAACCAGACCCCCGAGATATATCTTTCGGTTTTGGAAGACGGTGGGTTGATTCGACAAGTCGTATCTTTCTAATACCAACTAACAAAACTACATACTAGCATCTGTCCAGGTATCTTAGGATGCAATCAGTATGAAACAGTCTAAATAACACTCTCAAACCTAGGTTTACACCTCGCAGACGCCTCAGTATACATTGCCTGTGCAATGTCCCTAGCCGTTTTTGACATAAAAAAACAGGTCAAGAACGGCGTGGTCATTGAACCTGTCCATGAATATACGACAGGAACAGCCAGGCAATGATCTTTCAGATTTAATATATGTATATTCAGCCTGTACTGATTCTTGCTCTAGTCACCCGAAGCCTTTTGAATGTTCTATCGAACCACGTTCTCAGAGAGCGGTTGCCCTCATCCAAGCCGATGGGGATTTGTAATCGTACATTACCACGTATGCTATTTACTTCGTCGCTCAGATTTCTGTACACCAAACGTATCATGTATAAATATGCTTTGTCGTCCTATAATATTCCGCGAATGTCCCGAGTTGCATCCGTTACAGCGTTTCATTCCATCGCAAACGTTCTGTATACTAACTTACTCGCTCGCTGTAAACAGCTAATTTGTGTCTAATGTACGTGTCGCATATGCCTGCCCTATGAGTAAACCTTTGGTACTTACCTTCGCGGGTGAGGGTAACCAGTCCGAAATATGTACAAACTGAAACGATTGCCTTGAGGAGATAAATGATGAACAATACTGCCGAACCTACAGGACTCAGTGTCGTCGGGCTTCCATCACAGGGTTACGGTTAAACTTTACTGAATGCGAGGAGGTGTGTCTTGAACACGATGTATGCGCGTCAGAATGAGAAGCGCTCAGGGATACCGCCGCAGTTCACTTTTTTACTTTCGAAACGGTTGGACTGGTCCGCTATGGTGCCTGGTCAAAGATATGGACTTGACTTCGGTCGTCTAATCTCGGTAAATCCATCGTATCTTCACCACTATTTGTTGGCATTGATGAAACCCGGGGACGGAAGCCAGTAACATTCGACTTGTTCACTTCTGCGCTCTGTACCTCCAAAATCTAACTTCTCCCAAAGAGAGACCGGGCATCAGGAAACAACGATTCAGATTGCATTATTGATGCGCACTGGCACCGGCACCTACGGGATCTTCAGGTTTCTCTACACTCTGTGCTCCATTCCCAATTCAAATGGAGTCGCCACACAGCCCCAAACCACAAAGTCAATCTATGTACGCCTGCGGGGCTTCGAAGACCCTTGAGCATCATATGGCCCGCTAATTCCCACTCTAGTTTCTCTCAGCATGAACGTACGACCCGTCCGACAGCTTGGTTGTCCTGTATCTCCGCTGAGCCCTGCGCCCGTAAGGAGGTCCATACTCTACGGGTGCAGCACTGGTCCCTACCGCTATCCTCAGTGCTTACCAGTTCTACATTTCTTTAGGTTTATGGAGTGGTGGGTGCGTGATCTCTTGTTTCGAACTATCCATGTACCCAAGTCTCCAGCTCCTTGTGCAACGGATGCGTCCCGCTACTTAGGTGATATGTATCCTGTTTCAGAATTCAAACCCGCAGCTATTTGCTGTGGTGTCCTGGGTCTTGCACGAGCTCATTCGGAATTATCCCTTGTAGTGCCTGAAACTCAACTGTCCTACCTACTTAGTGATACATTCAACTCAGGTCCAAGTCAATCACGTTATAGCAAGCCAGCCGTCCATTAAACCTGCTACTGGCAAGTTACTCACACGACCTGAAGCTTGGTTGCCGTAAAACATCGACTCATCGAAGCTACTCCACAGGGTGATGCTAGGCACAATGGCACATGGGTGGCACTTGTGCCACTCAAATGGTATGTATCGTTTTCAACGGTTACACATATCGCTGCACTAAATTAAAACTTTTCAGCTGACTTGCGGCGATCACATATCAGTCATGATGCATGACGCTCGCGATTGAGGTTTTACTACCACCAGCTTCTGCATGGTGGCTCTCCATAATAGATTTTACAAACAGTGTAGAAGTCCTCTTTTCACCAGACGAATGGAACACTCTTAGACTCAACGAGTGTACAGAAGGGGTTTCGTGATAACTCGCTAGTCGTTCATCAGCTGCCTTCATCGCGGCATGAAGCTAGTTATACGGAAGGCCCTGACATGACTCAAGAAGTGGTATGCGGAGCGATGGAGAAAGCCGATGGTGGCACATCTTATGTATGTAGAGGTTCAGTGCCTATGAATATCTTGACCCTGTGCTAACTGAATGGTACACATCTAATAACGCTAGCAGAAGGTCTATAAAAGAGGTGCTCGCTTTACGTGTGGAAGAATTTATCATCAACTTCAACACCCAAGTTCTCCTACCTCTTCTCGTCTCATTTGAGTAATGGCTCTAGTCCCTGTCACCGCCGTCAACGCCCTCCTTTTACTTTTATGCGTCTTTGTTATGAAGAGCGTTCTTCGTTTATGGGGTAAACACCCGCCGCTACCACCTGGCCCGAAACGACTTCCAGTCATTGGCAACCTACTAGACATGCCCTCTGGGAGCGAATGGCTTACATTCGCTAAGTGGGGTGAACAATGGGGCAAGTATCCTCTGTCATAGCAAACGATCGAAGTACTGACCGTGATGCTTTAGGGGACATAACGTCTGTTACAATCCTCGGGCAGCACATCGTCATACTGAACTCGGTGAAAGCTGCAAACGAGATGCTCGATAAGAAAAGTAACATATATTCCGACCGTGCTGAGGTCCAGATGGGCGGAAACCTTGTTGGTTGGAAGAATACTCTAATCTTCATACCTTATGGAGATCGTTTTCGCCGTTTTCGCCGTTTTCTTAATGGCCTCCTAGGAAGTCGTGCAGCTGTCAAAAAGTTTTCGCAGGTCGAGGAACTTGAGAATCACAAGCTTCTTCGACGTTTGCTAGCCAAACCTGAGGATGTTACTTCGCATGTTCGGCAGTAAGTACATCAAGCGAGGTCTCCCTCTCTAAAATTTAAGCGGCGCCCCTTGTAGTACCACAGGTGCTATCATTCTCCGGATTGGATATGGTTACAAAGTCCAAGAGACTGATGATCCTTTCGTGGAGCTCGTGAACAGAGCAATGCACCAGTTCTCTACCATAACTGCACCTGGTGCTGGCTATCTGGTTGACACTTTACCGTTTTGTACTTTGTTCTACGTATCCACACATTTCCATTACTGATCAGACATTCGTAGTACGCCACATCCCGGCCTGGTTCCCTGGTGCCGAGTTTCAGCGAACAGCTAAGGTGTGCGCTGACACACTTATTGACATGGTTGAAAAGCCTTATAACTTTGTGAAAGGGCAAATGGTATGTAACTTGATTTGTGGCGTAATATAGTGTTCATCTTTCTATGATAACAGGCGGCAGGTATTGCCCCAGTATCATTCTCGTCGAGTCTGATGGAGGGTAAAACCCTTAGCGCTGAGGAGGAGGCTGATGTTAAGTGGTGTTCTGCCACTTTATATGCTGGTGTGCCCCAGAATAATTCTTTTTACGATCCTATCAACTGAACGACTCACTTAGCTGGCGCTGACACAGTAAGAGAATTTCTGGCTGGCCATACATGAGTGAATAATCACTATTGTAGACTGTGTCTGCCATCAATTCTTTTTTTCTCGCCATGACACTCTTCCCTGAGGTCGCTAAGAAGGCTCAGGCAGAAATCGACGCTGTAGTTGGCAACGACCGGCTTCCTACGTTTGAAGACCGGCCTGATTTGCCCTATCTAGACGCACTCACGAAGGAAGTTCATCGGTGGCATTCTGTTGCCCCCACTAGTGAGAAACGTCATTTTTTTTTACAACTTACCGCCTATCAATAACCGTTTTCCCAGGCGTGCCACATCGTGTAACCGAGGATGATATCCACGACGGCTATTTCATTCCCAAAGGAACCCTGGTGTTCGCCAACATCTGGTATGTTGCACTTTCTACTCTCCCACCTTTCTGTGCTGACCACTGACGGACAGGAAACTCACACATGATCCAGAGGTCTACGCGGACCCTGATACCTTCAACCCCGACCGTTTTATTGCAACCAAAAATAAGCCAGCTGAGCCCGACCCCCGAAACATTGCTTTTGGTTTCGGGCGACGGTAAGTTGCTCACTAGTCGTGATCTTCTAATGTTTAATTGAACAAAATACTAGCATCTGTCCAGGTATCTCCATATATGGGATTGATATAGAATTGTTTCTATACTGACTCTCGAAATCTAGGCTTGCACCTCGCGGATGCCTCAATTTTCATCGCATGTGCGATGTCTCTGGCCGTTTTTAACATAACAAAACGGGTTGAGAACGGCGTGGTCATTGTACCTGTACACGAATATACGACAGGAACAGCCAGGTACCAATTCTCCATAAGTAACCATCGCTAGCCTGAGCTGATCTTTCGTGTAGTCATCCTAAGGCTTTTGAGTGTTCTATCAAACCACGTTCTCAGAGAGCAGTTGATCTAATCCTAGCCGAACACGATGCGTAATCGTAGGAACTGTACGATGCAGAGTACGAGCATTTAGTGCTTATTAATCTATTTTATTCTCAGAATTTTGTTTGCTGTACACCAAATGTAACTATTTATGACCTCCTTCATTGAATCCGGTACATTTATTTCCGTGTGTCATAATGGTTGAATGATTATGAAGGCAATCTTTAGCCCTATCCGTGAGCACCCAATTTGACCTCGAAGGGTGCGTTAGTCTACCGCCTGTTGCTACCATAGAGATAATGACTGCATCACGGAGGCATTTCGTATCATGGAATTGATTCCGTCAAACAGGCCCGGAATTGAGCAATAACAGGAGGTGACTTTTTGGAACTTGATGCGAAAGAGTTAGCATTGGGATCCTACGCTACATCATCACTCGACTCTCAGAAGGAGTGTTAGACCCAAAGCCCATCTGTTCATCCGCACCCGAAAGTAGCTGTTTTAGTGCACTGAGAATTATAACGGCGTTTCTGCAAATTCATGAAGGCCACTTGGAGACTAGCGGTGCAAGAACAGCAAGCCGGAAGTCGCTGTCATCTATGGATCTTGCTATTCAGGCCATTTTGTCATATAACATGTCAGTGAAAGTCGGGATTACAAGCACACATTGTAACAAACATATGTAACTCCTGCTGATTGTCGATAGTATGTGTCAAGAGGCTTAGCAAGGGTGGTGTAGCAAACGGGACCTGAGTTGGCAAGAATTGGTGAGCAGAGTATTAGTTTGGCAGGAATCAGGTAGGTTATTGATAACGATCCAACGATGGAGATAATTAAGGGACTGGTCTAGGGCTCGCCAGGGGGAACCCCCGGGGATTTAAGCGACACCCCTCCCCTTCCCCTCCAATCCCCTTCCCCTTGACCGGGGGTGGGGGGTACCCTCCAATTACAGTAAGGGTGACATAAGGGTAAGGGTAGAAGGGGGGGTGGGTGCTTATTCTGCAATAACTACTGGTTGGCCATTTTCTAATATTATGTTTAGTATCTCGATAGAAAATTTCATAAGCAGTCATGTACCCCCCAATAAAGAGAAGGGTAGACCAAGGGTGCCAGGATGCAACCCCTCCCCCTCCCCCTCCTCTACCCCCCCCTCTACCCCCGGGGTAGAGCCTACCCTTGGTGAGCCCTAGACTGGTCAAAAGTACACTCGGTCTTAGAGGGAATGGTTAACTTCCAAAACGAGCAACATCTGAACCAGGATAAGGGCAGCTACTCTGGTACTTCCACTAAGCATGTTAAGCACCGATCCGTTCATTGTAGGTAGCTGATTCAGTTTGTTAGAATTGGACTACTAACCACGCGCATATGTTCCTGCATGCTGTGTGCGTACTCCATTTTGTATTACATATCCT
>JABCKK010000098.1:0-10610 GCA_018221785.1 Calocybe gangraenosa
GCGCATGTCTACGCTGGAAGGTTTGAAAATACTATTCATGCGACGGCCGTGGTTCATGGAGTCGAGTCCAAGAGGAGGGAGAAGCATGATGTGACCTTGCTGACTATAGGCTACCGGAAAATTCTGCCAATCCATATCGGACAAAGTATTGGCCTCGTAGATGGGTGGGATGGAGTCGTTAGAATAAGAGGATCCATGGCTATCGGTGTCGGATGGGGTAACATGAGAGTGATCGGACAAGGCAAACTCGGACTCGTTGTCACCAGTAGTGGGACGATGTGCCATGAGGTGGTCTTGCGTGTTGTCGTAAGGCCAAGAGGTAATAGACCGACCACCTAGAGCCCCGGATTCGGCGTGGTCGTAGCGGAAGACGTCAGCCTCCTCCCAGGATGATGGGCCAGTCGGTACTTCGAGAGAAGGGATTTCTTGGAAATAACGAGCGAGAGTCGTGTCGGCTGTAGCTTGTGGCGCCATACCGACATCCATCATGGGATCCATAGGCACAGATTCAAAACGGGGGTATATGTTGAGTGGGCTTGTGGGCAAGTCGAAGAGAGAGAGGTGTAGCAGTCGATGAGGGCTGACCGAAATAATCTAGCAGATTTCAGTATCTGACCATCAGGCTAGGTCGTAACGCATTGCTCATGGGCCGACTTCAGGTGGAGAGACAGCGAAGAACATATGGATGATCACAAAAATAACGGGGGCTCCACCCATGGAGACACTTACCGTGGCAGAACGAAACTGAACGAACCGCGAAAAACACACACACAAGACATCAAAGATCGAAGATTCGATTGCGGCTGACAAGCTCGTTCCAGGACGCACGAACACACAAAACTTCGCATGCAGAACGAAATAACCAATGTAGCAAAACACAACCCCTAACGCGTCGGCTGGGGGTTCCAACACGGCGGAAATAATAGTTCTGTATAAAGTTACATCGTAAGGCTTGAAAAAGAAACCTGTAACAAATCTGATTGAATTGGTTGATATTTGTTTCAGAACGTCAAAAAACCAAATGGCACGAAAGATCACGATACTAGAAACGTACATGGCCAATTCCCTTCCACCCCCCCATCCCACCATCACCAATTACAACCAAAACCAGCCAAAAAGAAAACCCCGCAATCGATCCAAGGATTCCAGAATCCCACCTAAGTCAATCTATCCCCCCATGCCCTCACCCCATGATATTTCTCATAAATCATAATCCGAAACCAAAGTACGTCAAGCATGGAAAAGCAAGTCAAGCCAGAGGACACGGGACGACAGTTACAGGCCTAGTAGGTCCATCCATTGGCAATTGGCACCGTTGGAATGGATCGTCGCTCAGAAAAGGAACGGCCTAAAGCATGGTACTCACCACCGCCCTTAAAAGATACCATATATGTACCGTCGATAGTGATATGTACGTAGAAAGTAACTTGTGCCTGAGCCTGGGGGCTTCCTTTGGTATTTCACGGCGTGCGGCGGTCAAACGGATCCCTGGTCTAAGAAGCCAGGTGTAAAACATGCACAGCAGATACGAGAAAAGGGAAGAGAATGGAGGGGTAGGGGGGTGGTTCAACGGAAATTGCGCAAACGAGAAAACGGCAGGCGGGCAAGTGTGTTTTCCAGAGAAAAAGAAAAAGCTGGCAAAACCTATCATCACGGATACTCGCCCTTTGATATTTACATTTTCGTAGAATATGTTTCTTTTTTGTTTCATTCCTAAGATGGATCATCTGCATCACAGACTTGGGGGACATTGGAAGACAAATGTTGCAACAAAAAAAAAAGGCCCAAGTGACAACGTACCATTGCTGTACTCGTGCCACCGACCGTGGAGGGGTTCATGCAAGCAAGAATTATGTGCCTGGGTGAGCTGCTTGCAGCAATTTCCAAAGAAATAACGAGATACCCAGTATAAGATAAATGGTTGACGTCCACTAGTGGATGTTGAGCGCGAAGAAAGGTTCATTGTAAAATGTACGGATTACATAATGACTTTTCTTATGTTTCTCCCTGTTTGCCACCACCACGCAAGACAGAGCTTCATCGCGGCATCATCATCATCGAGAGCTTTCTCCAGCTCTACAGCCAAAATATTCGGAAATGCCGGTGCTGCAGAGTTCATAGCAGCAGCTGGCTCACCAGAGTCGATACCAAAGTTACACGGGTTACCAGAGGTTCGCAACATTATCATTAGTATATTATGAAATTTGGTTCTTAATTGGTACTTTTTTTTGTTTTGCGTAGGTCATCGTCATAGGTATGTGGGTGAAAAGCAAATTTGCATTGTCTTGACGAATCTCATCTTCATCTTCATCTGCTCATCTCACACCCCCAAATCAAAATAAAATAAAAATCTAAAAATCAAAGGCCGCGCCAATTCCGGTAAATCAACCCTTCTCAACGCGATCCTAGGAAGAAAAAAGTTATCATACACAAGCAGCAAAGCCGTGAGAAGCCCTTTCTCTCACCAAAAAAGCGCATCAGAATCATCTAATAGAACTAAAAAAAAAACCATCACCATCCTTTCCTTTCTTACTACAACGAACCCCCCCCCTTTTTTTTTTATGATTCTCGATCCAGGGCCGTACACGCCAGCTCAACTTCTTCCGTGTAGGCGCCGAACCCGGCAAACTCGTCTTGGTCGACGCACCCGGTTACGGTGCACGAGGACGACCAGAATGGGGTGCAGTGTTTGATCATTATTTAGAGACGCGGGACAGGTGCGCCGTTTCCTCCCGTCCCCCCCCCCTCCCCCCTTCCGCTTCCGTCATGCGCGCATGATGACTGGCCTCAATGTCTCATCCTAATTTATCTGTTATCTGTTATCTCAACAACAAAACAAACAAAAAAACCAGTCTACGCAGGGTATACATCCTCTTCAACGGTAAACACCCCCTCAACCCATCCGACACCTCCATGCTCTCCCACCTCTCTTCTCTCCTCATCTCACCCCGTCGCCGAGGAGGGACCACCACCCAGCCGTTCACTCTTCAAGCCGTCATCACCAAAGCGGACTGTATCCCAGGGGAGGGCGACGACGACGACGCGGTTTCAGCGACGGTGGATCGGATGAGGAGAGAGATATGGGAAGCAGCGCCCCTGTGTCTCCCACCCATCATAACGAGCGCGGTCATGAGCCCGCCTTTTGGTATTGAACATTTAAGGGAGAATATCGTAGATGCGTGTGGCTTGAAAAGTACAACTTAGAAAATAAATAAAATTTGAACAAAAAAGACCTTTCTCCTCATGCATACCTTCCAAGCTTTTTTGTTTCTTTCTCTTTCCTCTACTTTTTCGGTACTCAGACCGAAAAGGCGAATGAGGGGGCTGCCAAGGGTAAAGTCCCATCAGAAGCCCCAGTTTCACAACACTTTTTTTTTGTTTTTTGTTTTGTTGTTTTTTCAAATTCCAAACTCTCAAGTAATTATTTTATTTCAACAACCCCTCCTTCCCTCCCTTGCTCTGGATTTAGTTACGTACACCATATAACCTTATACCAGATCACTTGTCCCAAAATTGAAAAAAAAAAAAAAACATTCCCCCCCAAAACAAACCAAAATGGCAAAAGAAAACCAAAACCCCGGTGAATTGAAATTACCGGTGAATTCCCTCATTCACTTAAGTCACCGAGGTGCCCCAGTTTGAAATGCCGGCGTCTAAGTTAAAATTTGGGGATTGATTCGAAATTTTTCAAAAGCGCCCAGGCCCTGACGGCCTGAGGGCCCTCTTTTCTCTCTTTTACCAAATTACAAACTATAGCGGCTTCCGTACTGTACTTGCAGCCCTTTGTATATGCCCATTGTAGTGTTTGATCAGTCTCTCTGTCTCAAAAAAAGAAAAAGAAAGGCCCATCACGACCCTTGGATAAACTAGTTGCTAAATTTAATTTAAGCGTTGTCAATCATACATATCAGAACCAGAACCAGAACCAGGACCAAACTACTTTAGTGGGCGGGGGCGGGGGGAAGGCGCTGACGAGCGGCGGCCCTATGTAAAAACACAAAAAAAAACAAAAAACAAAAAAACAAAAAAGCCCCAGGACTATGTACTACGTAGAGGCTTTCCTTTTTTTTTTCTTTCGCGCAAATGAAGAAAACCGATGACGATGCGTATACGTATATACATACGTATAGTATACCTTTTTATGAATTTTACCAAAAAAAAACGAAAAAGAAATAAACCCACCGCCACCCCGACCGCAGCAACAACAAAATAACAAAGCCCTATAACGGACCTTTCTATACAATGTTAGTGGGGGAGCGAAAACTGAGACACAAAATCAGGGGGGGGGGCAGGGAGGCGAGTTACAAGCTTCTTTCGGAACTGGAACTTTTCCTAATAGGAAAAGACCCTCCGTAAAAAACGGTTTTTTTTCTTCGGCGCTTCTTTGTTCGTCGGGAGGGGAGGGGGCGGCGGCTCAGTGGCAACCGGGGGGGGGGTTGTCGAATAAAGAAACTTATTTAACGAAACTAAAGAACTAACCAACTAACTTGACTTTGAAAAACTAGACCTGTAATAGAATAGAAAAGACAACAACAACAGTAACCACCACGGTCCACCACCCACCCTGGCTTTACTTGCCCTTGCTTGACCTCGCATCGCGTGGTGCGTGGTTTTTTGTGATTTCTTAATGAACCGAGTAACGAAAGGATCTACCAGAATATGAATATAAACATAAACACATGGAAAGGGATTTGCACATGCACATGCACATGCACATGGTCGGAAAGCTCTTCCTCTACCCCTACCCTCGGGCACGCTTTTTTTTTTTTTGGTTTGAGCCGAGAAACGTGAAATGTAGCACGTCCAAAAAAAAAAGAAGAAAACCATTTGGGTCTGGGAAAGGCTAAAACGCCCCCATCATTTATGTGGCGGACAGGACAGGACTGGGAGAGAAGGGGAAGAACTAGAAAGCTCTATTATTTTGATTTAATTTTTTACTTGGTTGACATGTGTGTGTGGAGAAACGGGAAAAATGCATGTGTTTTATATGACGTCGATGATAGACGGCCAGATGCTGCGTTGACAAAGACAGAATGTCAACGACAGAAGAAGAACATCAAAAAAAAAAAACCGTCAAACTAGAGACGGGGAAAAAAAAAAAAGGGAACTAACCTTAGGAATCCAGCAAGGACCTGCATGACAGCCAACAAGAACGGTATCCATCTAAAGGAGCGAAAGGAGCGAACCGTCAAAAGAAATATATACATATCAAAGGAGCAACACGTCAAAAAAAAAAAAAAGGGGGGGGAGGGGAGGGTTGTGGGGGAACTAACGTTGACATGTTAAACCCAGCTGATCTATAAAGGCCGAAGACCGTGAACCCCAGAACTGCAGATCCCAAGACGGCACCGGCCACGCTGATAGTTAGGAACGTAAGTAACACGAGGAAGGCAAAAGCGAGTCTGGAGCGGCGGGCGTTCTCCTTGGGTTTGGACGGGGTTTGGAGTTGGTGATGAGGGTACCGGTGATGATGATAATTCAGTTGGAACGAGGAGGTGTTGTTGTTGTTGTTGTCGGCACCATTGTCGATAGTATAAGACTTGTCAGCGCGAGTGGTGGTAGGCGTAGGTGGGAAATTCAAATTCCAAAACGCGTACAACCCACAAAGTATAAACGCAGGCGTGTAAAGACATAGAGTCCAATACAGCGTAAATCGGAACACATCTAATTTTAAATTAAACCTTAACCCCAAAAACAGAATTGTAATGATTGTAAAACAACGAAACCTCTGGCACGATATAGATACTCTCCATTAGGCTGAATCGCGTCTCGACCTTGGATATTGACAATCTCCACTCCAGGGTTGTACAACGAAGGCCAATCGGGCGCGTGTGCGGGTGCAATCGACATTTGACGTTTGATATGTTTCCTTTCCCCCCTTTTTATCCCGAAAACATAGTATTCGCTTGTCGCTAACCCAATGGCTTCTTTACACAGGCGACGATCAAACAAAAAAATGGGGGGCGGGGGGGGTTGTGTGTGGGAAAAGGGAGGGCAATCGACTGAAGGACGAGGGGGGGGGGGTTTATCGAGAGAAGAAGGTAAAGAAGCCAAGGGTGGAAAAAAAGTGGGGCTCCCTTACATAATCGATCAGTCGATCAACCAACCCTCTTAAACTAGCACCGAAAAAAAAGGGTTGTTACCCAAAAGAAAACGCCACCCACCCACACATGGCAAAAAAAAAAACAACAATGGGAAAAAAAAGAAAGAAAGAAAGGAACACTAAAACTAGACTAAATGAATAAAAAACCGAGCAATGTTGCGAGCTTGCATCTGCACACCACTCGCGTCCTACTCTCGCGGGGGGGGCGGCGTTCGATATGGATGGATGGGATGGGATGACGATCGATTTGGCGTTTGGCGTTTGGCGTTTGGCGTTTGGAATTCACAACCCTATGTTAGCTGCATACATTAGGTTAGGTTAAAGCCGTACTGTACTACTCTTGTCGCTCCCTTGTTTCGTTTTTTTTTTAATTTACTCGAAACGCAACAACATGTGGGTTCACGGTGGATATTCTGGCTCCTTTATCCTTTTTTTTTGGCATGGTTCTAAGTACAAGACTTGCACTTGCGAAAATGAATAATGCAATACGAGATAGACGGGGGTGCGCTAGTTCCTAGTTTTGGTTTTGGTTTTGCATTCACCTAGTTTTAGAGCCTATAAGAAGCTAGAGTCGAAAGAGGTCGAGAGTCGAGAACCCCTCCCCCTACATTTAAGACAAAGACAAGATAGGAGGGAGAGACCAAGGTCACGAGTATCATCCCATCCACCCTCCAACTCAATACACACGAAACACAATCACAATAGAGAGAGATGATACATGTACAAAAACAAAACATATATATATATATATAACATATAACGATGCAAAGAGAGTTCATTGTAATTGTAATTGTAATTGTAATTGTAATTGTAAAAAAAAAAATAAGAAAATTGTACCTTGTAAAGATGAGGGGTAATTGGTGAAAAAAAAAAACGGGGCATGGGGAGGGAACAAGAAGAGATATCGTAAAAATGGTGTCGTATACAAAAGAAAAAAAAAAAAGAATTGGGATAAGACGATATTAAAACAAAAAAAACAAAAAAAAAAGGTATGTCCATATAAGTTCTCAAAGGTTGTGTATAGAGTATGTATGGGGTGTATGGGGTGTGTGTGGTGTGTGTGGTGTGTATATATATGTGAATGGGAGGGTAGGTACGTACGCGAGGAGCAGGTAAAAGAAAATGAACTGATCTGAGCCAAAAAAAAAACAACCACCATCATAATAAGCATAATCGAAAAAATCAGGAAAAGAGACCGCCCCAAACAAACGACCAAAAACACAAAACGTCAAAGTCAAAGGCGGGGGTTGGGGGGTCGAGGTGGGGGTGGGGGTTATTAATCAAGCAAGCATAGAATGTACAGGTAAACCATACCCCGCGTCGTCTATCCCCATCCCCACCCCCATCCCCATCCCTATCCCCATGCCATAAGACGAAGACAGCTGATGCGAATACGGATGATTCACAAACGCGTGATACGCATTACCGGTATAGTCCACGTCCGCATCGACACCCACACCCACACCAACACTGACACCAACATCGACATCGACGTTGGCGAATGGGGACAGGGACAGAGACAGGTCGCCGCCGCTGCAGCCGCCGCCGGTGGTGGTGAACGCGTCCGTGAAATAAAAACTCTGCTGCTGCTGCTGTTGATGCTGTTGTTGTTGTTGTTGTTCGTGCTGCTGTTGCTGCTGTTGATGCCGATGCCCAACCCCCCCACCCAAACTCACAGACCCCACAGAACTCGCAGCAGAAAGGGGAGGAGGAGATTCGAAATCGGCGTACTCAAAAGTAGGCGTGTAATACACCGGCTCGTCGAGGTTGTGTGTCGTCCCCGCTCCCGTGTTGTGGTTGTTGTTGTTGTTGGCGAGGTTGATGTCGATGCTGAGTGGGTACCCTTTATGGCTCGCGTGGTGCATGTGCCCCATGTGCGGGTGCGTGTGTGTGTGTAAATGCCCCATGGGGTCGTGGTCGTGGTCGTGGTCGTGGTCATGGTCATGTTGGGCATAATCGTGGTGGGCGTAATCGTGGTGGGTGTAATAAAACCCCTCGTGCCCCGTCTGGGGCTGGTGTTGGTGCTGGTGCTGGTGCTGGTGCTGGTAATACTCCACTCCTCCCGTCGTGGCCACGGCGACGGTGTGGTCCTCGAAATGAGAAACGTCAGGTGTGAACGGCCACGTTAACGACGTCAATGACGACGCGGACGAGGACGCTGAGAGCAGCAAAGGCTTCGCTCCGCTGCTGCTGAGGCTGTTATTGTTATGATTATTGTTATTGTTGTGGGTGTTATGATTGGTGGTGTTGGTGTTGGTGTTGGTATTGGCGTTGGTATTGGTATTGGTATTGGTATTGGTGTGGTTAGTGAAAACCGGCCCAGGGGACTCGATGATAGCAGGGAGAGGGGACGGTTCAGATTCCGTCGGACTTGGCGTCTGAAGTTCCGGCGTGAATTCACGTCGGGACAATAGCCGCAACACTATAATGATACAAAAAAAGGATCAGAAACGATTTTCGTTTTTTTTGAGCGAGTGTATTTTTAAAAGGAGCAGACGCCCCCCCTCCGTCCTCTGCTCTGCTCTCCCAACCCCAAAACACAAAAAACACACAACAACTCACCTTTCGCTTCCTGGCACGTATCCCGTAACTGCTGGAGCCTGCTCCCGACCTGTTTGGGAGTCCTGACTTGGCCCGTGACCGCGAAGATGTGGTCTGCGAGGAAGCGGTTGCGTTTGGGGAAGCGGCGCAGGAGCCGGGGGTCCCGGGAGGAGGTGGGTCTGTATTTCTTCAAGCCTGCAGGGGGGGGGAAGGGGAGGGGAGGTTGTGAGTGTGGGTATATATACGCAATAGACATATAAGATATAAGGTATAAGAAATTAAAGAACACTGGTGTGTTGTATGTGTGTGTGAGGGCATCGGGGGATCAAGGCCATCAAAGGGCTGGCCAGTAAAGAAAAGGTAAAACAAAAAACCCCAAACATACCATCAAAGAGCGCAGCCTCGATATGCGATGGCCAAATCACCTCATTCTTGCCCTTGGTCGTCTTCCACGTCCTCCGACCCGTGATCGCGGCGTGGGACAAGCACGCGACTTGATCGTCGGACCCAGAGTTGAGAAAGTCGCTGACGAAGCAGGCTGGGAAGGAGAGTTGGTGTTTCATTGTGTAGTGTATATTTAAAGGCAAGGGGGGTTACTAGAGGTTTATCAATGAAAGGAAGCAAAGCACGCCAATTGGCATAATTCGGCGGGAGGGGATGTGGGTGAGCAAGGAGAGGAAGGACGTTGATCTTTTTCAGGTTTCTCGAAAGGAAAGGATGCAAAGAAAAAAAAACCGCGAGGGTTTATATACGAAAGGGTCCCTGGGACCCTTTCTGCACCTTTGCAGAAAGTAAAAAGAAGAAAAAAAAAAGAATTAGAAGAAACCATTGTCTTTGGCATGGTAGAATACCGGCCTGGAAAAGCAACCCACGCCAAACCCTTCATCCCCCGTGAAATTCGCCTGGCTTGTTCGGGGAAGGCGGATTTTAGCGTAGGATTAGCTTCAGGCGGGGGTTGAATTTCCAAAGTCGCCACAAGCCTCTGTCTCTCAGGGGGGAGGCGGAGGCGCGGCGGCGCGGGGTTGGGTGAACGAAGATCTGGAGATGGGGTCATGTCGTCGCCGCAGATTCGTTCATATTAGATTTTAGTATTTCTAAAACGGGCCAGTAAGAATGGAAGATGCGATCTGGACTGTTTGTTTTTCATGATGACGTCACTTGGTTGTTTGGCTCTCAAGGTTTCGATAATCAAGTACAAATGACTAATCATTTCATTTTTATTTTATTTATTTTAGTTTTAGCACATAATAGAACAAAGTGGAATGGACGATTCGACATCAGATGACGATTCTGCTGCTTCTCAGACAACCGAGGATGACCCACAACTTCCCGAGCTCAATCCCGTTCCCGTTGCCGCTCCCGCTCCCGTCCCCGTTCCCGGCCCCGCAGCACCAACGGGGCACGCGGTACACCCTTCTTCTCCTCATCCTCATCGCCCGCCACAACAACCAGCCGGCCCGCAACCACCGCCTAATTATGAGCTCGTTCATGTCTTGAAGGGACATACGAAATCAATCTCTGCCGTCAAGTTTAGCCCAGATGGTAAACTATTGGCATCTTGCGGTTGGTCTAGGTCGAACCCAAAAAAAGTCGTTTATTCTGACTCCCCCTGATTTTTCTGTTTTCATATATATCATTGTTGTTTCCTGTTCTGTGTTTCTCGGTTGTGCCTCCCCTACCGCCCTCGAAATGGATGAAATCAATCGCATCTCCCAAAAAAATTAAAAACTTCATTGAATGTTCTTTCCTTTTCTGTCCCCTTCCCCCCCCCTCAATCAACGGACTTAAGGCAACGAAAAGCCCATAAAGATATGGTCTCCTGAGACTGGCGCACTCCTGAAGGATCTCACCGGCCACACCAAGGGTTTATCAGACATAGCGTGGTCTTCGGACAGTATCCATCTAGCATCGGCTTCCGACGACAAGACTATCCGGATCTGGGACGTAGAGACGGTACGTGCATACA
>JABCKK010000099.1:0-23491 GCA_018221785.1 Calocybe gangraenosa
GTACAATAATACAGTGATACGTACAGAGGATTTGCGGGATTCTCAAACGCGGGCTGCTATGGTCTGAATCACTTGAACCACTGGAACATGATGTATATTTCTACCCTATCATAATAGGTCATTCTGATGTCGAACGATGCATAAGGAAATTTATGTGTATGCTGATCAAGTCTTATAAATTGTATTAGTGGTGATAATAAAGTCTGTTTGTTAAAATTCTCGCTGCACGTGTAAAAGACAACGATAATGCCCAAACCCTCAGCCCCTGTCCAGACACCCACTCCATTTGTGTCCATGCATAAACTTCGAGAGATCCAGCTGAGTTTCATGCCCGCCCAAGATGATGCTGCCGGGACGATGAAGGGACGATCGGTGCAATTGTGGAATCCACAGAAGAAGCTCTCCCTCTTGTCCACATATCCAACCGTCGCTGTTGATGATGGAGTGGTCCGTAATGTGGAAATTTTGAGTCTCTTCCATGGTATTGGTCGGCAGTTGAACAGTTTCATCGCGTGGGCTGGAAGTGATGGTCGGCCGGTCAGATGGCTGGGGTGAGACAGACTGAGTCTTTCCTAGGGCTGCACCCCAGTGACTCCACAAACGGATTGTGCGATCCTCTGACCCGGAGGCAATGTATTGCCCATCAGGCGAGAAAGAGACAGAAGAGACCGAACCATTGTGGACAGTAAAGGGCTTTCCAATCATTTCCCCCGTCGTTGCGTTCCACACACGAATTGTCTGATCAAAGGAGCCTGAGACTACGTACTGTCCATCAGGTGAAAAGCAGGCGGACCAGATTAAACCATCATGGCCAACAAATGGCGCTCCAACCATTTTCCCGGTTGCTGCGTTCCAGATGCAGACTGTATGATCGTCTGAGCCCGAGACGATGTGTTGTCCATCAAGTGAGAACGAAACCGAGTTTATTGAGTTACTGTGTCCAGCCAACGTTTTTGCTAGCTCTCCCGTCGAAGTTTTCCATATGCGAATTGTGTGATCATCTGAACCTGAGACGAGGTGTTGTCCATCAGGCGAGAAAGAGACGGACCAAATAGAATTGTTGTGTCCACTGAATGGCTCTCCTACCAGCCCTCCCGTCATTGTGATCCACACGCGGATTGTGCAATCTTTGGAACCTGAGGCAATGTGTTGTCCATCGGGCGAGAAGGAAACAGAGTTGACTGAATTGGTATGTCCCGTAAACGGTTTTCCCACCATCTCTCTTGTTTTTGTATTCCACACACGAATCGTACGATCGCGTGAGCCCGAGACAAACTGCTGACCATCAGGTGAGAATGTGACCGACCTAACAACATCGTCGTGTCCGATGAATGGTGTTCCCACCATCTCTGCTGCATTTACATCCCATACACAGATTACGCCGTCTTCTGAGCCTGAGATAAGGAGACGTCCATCAGGCGAGAAGGAAACTGAGTTGATTGAACTAAGTTGTCCGGACAATGGCTTTTCTGCGGCCCCTTCCGTCACTGCATGCCACACACGAATCGTGCGGTCATAAGCACCTGAGACAATGTGCTGCCCATCGGGCGAGAATGAAACAGAAAGGATTGAACCGTTGTGCCCAGTAAAAGGCGATCCTACCATCTCTCCAGTTTCTGCATTCCATACACAAATGGTACGGTCGCCCGAGCCTGAAACGATATGCTGCCCATCAGGCGAAAAAGAGACCGAAAGGACTGAACCGTTATGACCGGTGAGCGGCTTCCCCACCATCTCTCCCGTGGTCACATCCCACACACGAACTGTACGATCATAGGAGCCTGAAACAATTCGTCGTCCATTAGGTGAGAATGAGACGGACCAAACAGTATTTGTATGTCCGGCGAATGGCTTTCCCATCATCTCTCCGGTAATCACACTCCACATGCAAACCTGGCCGTCCTCCGAGCCTGAGACGACATGCTGTGCATCGGGTGAGAATGATGCAAACCAGATTGGGCTGTTGTGTTCGATCAACGGCTTGTCCGCCATCTCTCCAGTCGCTGCGTTCCAGACGCGAATCGTGTAATCACTGGAGCCAGAAACAATGTACTTCCCATCAAGTGAGAAGGAGACAGAGTTGACGGGACCATCGTGTCCGACAAATGGTTTCCCCACCATCTCTCCTATTCTTCCACTTGCATTCCACATGCGGAGTTGATAATCGTCTGAGCCTGAGACGATATATTGTCCATCAGGCGAGAATGACACAGAAGTGACGGATCCGTAATGCCCACTGAAAGGCTTTCCCACCAACTCTCCCGTCCTTGCATTCCACATGCGAAGTGTATGATCCTCCGAGGCTGAGACTATGTGTTGCCCATCAGGTGAGAATGAGACAGCAGCAATAGTTGCATCATGTGCTGGAATTACCATCTCCATAGCTGGCCAATGTGATAGTTGCCCTTGTTTTAGGGACAATGTACGGGGGAATCCGACGGAGTATCGTTTAAAAACATGAGAAGACATGGGAGTAAAGGGTAAACAAGAAACATAGATATGTGGTGCGCTCCTTGCTATCGGCATCCCAAAGTACCGCACAAACGTAGTCGCATCATTGATGAATGCTCTAAATTCCTCCAACGTGTTCTTCGGAGCCTGGTAAAAATCATAGCGCTTACTATATGTGGCGTTGCATGATCTAACGCACCTACCTGCTGGTCAGATACCAACCATCCTTTCAGAGCCAATAGTGCCGATGATGCAAGGGCAACATCACCAGTAAGGCTGAGCACCTCCAGCCAAAACAAGAATTTGTTGTTGAAGAAGATTTGTAGTTGATCAAGAAGGTTCAGGTTGAAATCGACATGTTCAAGATGATCGTCCCAGAACTGACAGGAATAAGAAAGGGCCTTAGAGATATATTGCTTGATGCGGTCGTCGATATCCGGAACATCCTTATTCGCCGGATACGAGGACTCGAGTTTGCAGATGTTGAATTCAAGCTTGTCGAGCATCAGACCCAGGCAATAGTCAACCAAGTCAAAGTGAGCCGTTTTAAGGTTTACGTAAAAGTCTCCGCTTTTTTTTTCGTTGGTGAGGAAGTCACGGAAAGATGTATGGAGGGGCACGATAGGAAGAGTCGAATCTGGAGGAGTGACGTTGCTTAAGAGCGAGCCAAGGTGACTGACGATTGCAGTAACGGAATCTTCATCATCACGTTCACCTTGAGATGCGTGCTGTCTCAGGGAGGTCAAAGACGTAATAGAGAGCGGCTCATAGGCAGCAAGGAGCTGTCCGATGACTGACCGAAATAGAGGTCGAACCTCCGGGGATTTGAAGTATCCTTCGAGGATGTCTTTATACAGCTTATCTAACAATTCTAATCCGGCGACATTCGACGATGGGTCCAAAAGGTTCTTGATACACCGATTGACAGTAAATCCGGGCGGAGGCCGCCTTATGTATCCGCAGGCAACTGCTGCCCATTGAAACAAGCCTTCCGCCTTTGTTTCTAAATTCGCCCCGTGCTTTTCGAACTCTTTTTCGGGGAGGTTACTTCGCAGGTAGTCGCGTATATCCTGATCGGTCGTCGCAGACAACACGCGGTCAGTCATCTCGATGATGCGAACCGATGATGCTGAAGTAAATGCGAAGTCGATGTCTCTCTCTCGTCTTGAGGTGATGAGTATCCGGAATTGTGATGGGAGTCTCGATATCGATTTGGCAAGAAACGTGTGTAATCCGTTTTCTCCAGATGCATCACCACTCTCATCTAAGGCATCAATGACAATGATAATGGGACCAACAATGTGCAGATCTTCAAGTGGTTGTAAGACTAATTCTTCAAACAATGTATGATAGTCTTGCGCTTCCGGGAGGACTTGATCGTTCCCGATGGCCGTTGCCAACGCCGTTTTATATGTCGGATAGCGGTTGGATAAGTCGCGGACAAGGGTTGTGAATAGAAGATAGTCTTTACGCTTTGACTGTTCGTTTCGAAGGAACACAAAATATGAACTGAGGCGGCTCATTTCCCGAAATCGGCGCGCAATCTCGTGAGCAATAGACGACTTTCCAGTCCCGGCTTGCCCGAAGAGAACGAGTCCACGCTCCGCATCAGGATTATCTACCCAATTAACGATGTAGTCCAAGAATTTCGTGCGTGTCCCGGGAAGATAGTCCCTCTCAACACCAGGACGCTGCCCTGGCTTGTAAGGTATTTCGTGAAGTTTCGCATTGAGATCTAGCATACCGACTTTGTCCAGATCACCGTTGAATAGATCACTGGTGTTACGCACCCATGTCTGAAAGCTTGTTTGATACCCGCTCAAGCCCAGTAGATATATCCTTAACCTTGACTGCTATTATCTCCACATCATCTAGTATCTGAAAAGTGTTGATCTCTGTGGCGATGGCTGCATGATCTAAAAAATCGCGCCGGAGTTTGTCCAGAGCTGTGCGATAGTCACTGATTTTTTTGTCTGGCTTGGCACTTATATTCTGCACGAAACGTTTCCCTAAAACCACGTAATTATGATGGAGAATGGAACAAGTGAAGATGTCTTACTGAATTTGGTGTCCTTCGCGTACGTTTGAATAAAGTCGCCACAGTTGCAAACGTGCTGGAACATGAGCGTAAGGATGCGTGCTTGCTTGGAGCTTGGCTTGATATCCTCCAACACGTCTGCTTCTTTAGCAAAGTCAAACCCGTCACGTATAGCTTCGAGTAAGGACCGAACGTTGTCATCACGCTGAAACTGTTGTAGTAAAGGCTGGTGAACAGGTGAGCGTTTGACTTCTGTTAGAAAGGGAAGAAGACATACTAGGGGAATCATCGAAAGAAGGCCCCATGCCATTTTGGCGCATGGGTGGAGCTGAAAAAGTGCAAGTTCACGTCAGTTCAGGATGGGTAACACGCATAAGGCACATACTTCTGCGATTGGAGCCAGGATATCCATCACCCATTTCATAGCTTCGACAGCGTCTCTCCAGGTATCAGAAATGCTGATTGAATTCATAGTTTCTTCAGCGCTAAGAAGGATATTCTCGGGAGATGCTTCCGTATGGGCCTCAATTGTTTCCTGTGGAGTAGGAGAACCTTTACTGGCAGATTTCTCGTCTATCGGAGGCGAAACAGGTTCGGGATTAGTCGATTGTGTGACTTCCTTAAGATCTTGGGTAGCTGAAGTTGCGGCTCTTACTGCGGGTGGGCTCTTCGGTTCCGTCATTATGATATTAATGGCACTGGTGACCTTGGCTGGAGAGGGGTTTGGTCCTGCTGATACGGTGACGGTTAGGTACACCGTCACCGGGTGCTTGGGATTTCTACCTCCATCACTGCCTTCAAGCGGAATAGCGGCGTCTAAAAATGAGATGCTTAGCTAGCCATATGAGCAATATTTCTGATCAGATACAAACCGGTTTGGGCTTCACAATGTATCTCCTTTGTTCCTATAAAAATGTCGCTGCCTACCATCGTCGTTGCATAGAGTGATATCTTGACAACGGAGGACGGGTGGGTGTCACTATAGGTGAAGTCAGCATCAAAAATGGATGGAACAGAACGAAGGCAAGTCTCACAAGGCAGCAATCTTTTGATTCCATTCCACTGTCTGTGCTACGCTTCGATGAGCTGTTGTCCGTTTAATTGTCACCCCATCGGTTGCGGTAACGTAGAAATGTCTCTTTTTGCCAAATAATGACTTTAGATGTGGTAGATACTCTGCTCGGAGGACTGTGAAAGCGAAAGGGTATGCCCCATCTAAGAAACACCGATCATGAGATAGAGTACACGTACGAACCAGTCACTTCTGTGCGAGAGCTACAACAGTATGAGATGGAATTATTGCACGGTAGTTGAGGGATAATCTGACCGTAGTCTAAGGTTTTCTGATGGTGATGCCAGGATTTGTGACCTGTAGTGAGCTCAATCAGACTGATTCCCTTTGAGCAAGTCCTGCTTACTGATTTGAGATAGTTTGACCAAGTTGTTCCATATCTCAAAGAGCAATCCGAGCACTTCACATGTACTTCCGTAGAATCAGAAAACGGAAAGCGAGCTACAAAGAGCTTGAAGGATCAACCTGGCGCCAAGGCCAGGTACCCTTTCTCACACCTTGATTCATGCCGTACTCGCATGTCCGAGTTATTGCCGTCAAGTGACAGACTAATTTCGTTACGTCATCGAGCAACTTACCGCACCATGGCCACTTCGTTGATAATTTACGTAGCTCAACAGCCGAGTATCAACTAATGCATCGATATTGATTGTGCTAATCAATCTACCAGGCATTTACAGCTGTCAGCTGATATGTAAGTTGTACAGACCGATGATAGTAATACAAAGATTGTGCTGTGGTAGCTAGTAGCCACGTGGTAGGAATATTAGGTGGAGTAAATTCTGGGTGTGGCCATCATGGTCGTTGGCCTGAGTGTCCCTCATTGATAATGGAACAGCTACGTGCTAAAGCGCTAATAAGTGGAAGGGCGACAAAGAAGTAGGGAGACTTTTTGCCACAGTTATCTGGGGTGTACCTATACGAGAGATCGTGGTCTCCATGGCGGGAGCGAGGCGGAGGTACGGACAGCGGTAGGTATGGTGCACCTTGGGATAGAGAGTGAAGCACGTAACAGAACGACAATGCGATCCTTGCAATAGCGGTATGTGCCGAGATGCTCTTCGACAATAGGGTGTGAGCCAAGTTCTGCCTGCTCGCCTAGAGAGTTCGGGGGACGTCGAGCGCAGGTGATGAGGCTGAGGTCCAAAACGGGTATGATGAATAAACAACCATGTAGGAGCGCCAAGAGGTGATGACCCGATCATACGAGAAAGAAGTTAGAGGGTAAAGGCGATGGAGCGGATAGCGTTTGTGAGGTGCCGAAACGGTTGGATCTGTATCAGAGTGGTGATAGTCAGCATGTTAAATCGCCTAGAAGTATAAGTGGAAACCAAACGGACCCATCTGAGTGTTCCAAAAGGCAGCGCACGTATGTCTCTACTTGTGCTGACGGGGACATTCACTCCAATTCCGACCATGGACAAAGTTCGAGAAGTCCAGCTGAGTCCCATGACCACCTACAATCACACTCCTGGGGCGATGAAGAGATGAACGATGGAGCTGCGGAATCCACAACAAAAGCTCTCCTTCTTGCCCGCACACCCAACCATCATCATCGATAAGGGAGTGGTCCGTGATGTGTAAACCCGATGTCTCAGCTTGTTCCATTACGTTATTAAACAGTCGAATAGTATGATCTTGGGAGCCGGAAACAACTTGTTGCCCATCGGGCGAGAATGAGACAGACCAAACTGGACGACTGTGTCCCGTAAACGGCTTTCCCACCATGTCTCCCGTCGTTGCATTCCACAGTCGAATTGTGTGATCTTCTGAGCCCGAAATGATGTATCGCCCATCAGGCGAGAAAGAAACGGACCCGACTGAGCCAGTGTGGCCAATATACGGCTTTCCCACCAATCTTCCTGTGCTCGTATCCCACACGCGAATTGTGCGATCATAGGAACCCGAGACAATGTTCTGGCCATCAGGAGAGAACGAAACAGACCTAACAGTTCTAGTGTGTCCAGTAAGAGGTATACCAACCATATCTCCCGTCGTTGCGTTCCACCTGCGAATTGTGCAATCCCCCGACCCGGATATAATGTACTGTCCGTCAGGCGAGAATGAGACCGAAAAGACGGAATCTCTATGTCCAGCAAGCGGCTTGCCCACTAACTCTCCCGTCAATGCTTTCCACATTCGAATTGTGTTATCATCTGCGCCTGAAACGATATGCTGCCCATCAGGGGAGAACGAGACAGACCACACTGAGCCTTTGTGTCCAGAAAATGGCTCCCCAACCAAACTTCCCGTTGTCGCATTCCACACACGGATTGTGCAATCGTGCGAGCCTGACACGATATATTGCCCATCAGGCGAGAAAGCGACAGATCGGACAGAGCCGTGGTGTCCAGAAAACTGCTTCCCAAAAAAACTCCCTGTCGCTGCACTCCATAAACGGATTGTACGATCGTAAGAACCGGAGGCAATGAGTTGGCCATCAGGGGAAAACGAGATGGATAAGACTGAATCGTTATGTCCAGTAAATGGCTTTCCTGCGATCTCTCCCACCCTTGCATTCCATACACGTATTGTGCGATCAAAAGAGCCTGATACGATGTGCTGTCCATCGGGGGAGAATGAGACGGACCAAACTGGGCCGTTGTGTCCGATAAAAAACTTTTCTGCCATCTCTCCTGTCTTGGTATTCCACAAACGAATTGTGTGATCGTACGAGCCCGATACAACGTATTGCCCATCAGGCGAGAGTGAGATTGAATAGACTGAATTGTTGTGTCCAATGAACGGCTTTCCAAGCATCTCTCCTGTCCGTGGATCCCACATACGAATCGTGTGATCCTTTGAACCCGACACAACGTACCGCCCATCGGCTGAAAATGCAACGGACAAGACCGAACGGGTGTGTCCAATCAGCACCCTCTCCATCACCTCTCCCGTTGCATTCCACTCCCACACGCGAAGTGTGCGATCAGCTGAACCAGAGACAATGTACTGCCCATCAGGCGAGAAGGAGACCGACGCGACTGAACCGCTATGTCTGGTCAACGGCTTCCCTACCATCCCTCCCGTAGTCGTATTCCATATACGAACCGTCCGATCCTCTGATCCTGAGGCAATATGCTGCCCATCAGGCGAAAACGAGACGGATGTGACTGAATCGCTGTGTCCGGAAAAAGGCTCTCCCACCATGTCTCCCGTCGTCGTATCCCATACGCGAATATCGCAATCGTCTGAGCCTGAGATAATCCGCTGTCCATCGGGCGAGAATGAAACGGAAAGGACTTGACCCTGATGCCCAGTGTACCGCCTTCCCACCATCTCTCCTGTTCGGGCATTCCAGATACCAATGGTGCTATCTTTTGAACTTGATACAATGCGCTCTCCATCAGGCGAGAATGAGGCCGACAGAACGGAACTTTTGTGCGCTAAAATTACCATTTCCAAAGCTGGCCAATGGGATAATTGGCCACGTTGTAAAGATAGTTTACGAGGAAATTTAGCAGAGTAATGTCTGAACACATGGGAAGAAGTTGGTGCAAATGGGAGACAGGAGAGATAGATATGGGGCGCGCTCTTTGCTATCGGCATCCCGAAATACCGAACAAACGTGGATGCATCATTGGCGAATGCCTTGAACTCATCTACGATATCGCTCGAGGGCTGTAAGAATGATGGCTCTTGGTTATTGTAGGTATCACTGTATCAACGGATTTACCCACCTTGTGCTCGTCGGATGCCAACCACGTCTCAAGCGCCGACAGAGCCGAAGAGGCAAGAGCAACGTCGTTATTGAGGCTAAGGACCTCCAGCCAAAAGAGGAATTTGGTATCGAAAAAGTGCCGAAGTTGATTGAAAAGGCCATGGTTAAAATCGATACGTTCGAGGTGATCATCCCATAATCGACAGGAATAAGAGAGAGCTTGAGTAATATGTTTATCGATACGGTCGGTGATGTCTGGAACGTCTTTATTTGCAAGGTACGATGATTCGAGTTGGCAAATGTTAAATTTGAGTTTGTCCAGCATTACACCAAGGCAGTAGTCAGCCAGCTCAGAATGGGCCTTCTTGAGGTCAACGTAAAAGTCTCCGCTCTTTTTCTTGTCGGTGAGGAAGTCACGGAATGATGTGTGAAGGGGAACAATTGGAAGGGACGATTCAGGGGAAGTGACATTGCTCAAAAGAGAGCCAAGGTAGCCGACAATCGCGATTACGGAGTCCTCGTCATCGGGTTCACCATAGGATGCATGTTGCCGAAGAGAGGTCAAAGAGGTGATAGAAAGCGGCTCGAATGTAGCGAGGAGTTGCCCCATGACAGATCGAAATAGTGGTCGAACCTCCGATTTGAAGTATCCTTCCAGGATATCTTTGTATAGCTTGTCTAGCAATTCCAGTCCTTCGGTATTCGAGGAGGGATCCAAAAGACTCCTTATGGATCGCTTGACGGTGAACCCCGGTGGAGGCCAAGTGATGTATTCACAAGCGACTGAAGCCCATTGATCACCGCTCTCATCCAAGGCGTCGATGACGACAAATATAGGCCCAACGAGATGCAAATCCTGGAGCGGTTGTAGGAGCAAGTCTTCAAACAACGTATGATAGTCTTTCGCTTCTCGAAGAACCTGATTCTTCTCAATCGCCGTTCTCAGCGCGACTTTAAATGAGGGATAGCGGTTGGATAGGTCGCGGACAAGGGTTGTAAAGAGGAGGTAGTCTTTGCGCTTTGATTGCTCGTTTCGAAGAAAAACAAAGTATGAGGTGAGGCGATTCATCTCACGAAACCGACGAGCAATCTCGTAAGCAATCGATGACTTGCCGGTCCCAGCTTGCCCAAACAGAACAAGCCCACGCTCTGCGTTGGGGCCGTCTACCCAATCAACGATGTAGTCCAAAAACCTTGCCCGTGTTCCTGGGAGATAATCTCTCTTGACATCGGAACGCCACCCTGCCTTGTATGGTATTTCGCTAATACTTGCGTCGAGACCTATGCGCTAGCCATGATATTACTTCTAACTAGATCTTTGAAGGTTACACACCCATTTCAGAAGCTTTACTGGCTACCCGCTCGAGTCCAGTGGAGATGTCCTTGACTTTGGCTGAGATAATTTCCACGTCATCCAAAATATGATAGGTGTTGATCTCCGTGGTGATGGCTGCACGATCCAAAAAATCGCGCCGGAGCTTGTCCAGAGTTGCGCAATAGTCGTCAATTTGTTGGTCCGCTTGCCCGCTGATATTATTTACGAAGCGTTTCCCTGTAACTCACGTAATTACCTTGACAAACGAGACAAGGAAAAATAACATACTGAATGTACTGTCCTCTGCATACTTGCTGATGAAGTCACAACAGTTACAGACATGCTGCAGCATCAGCGTAAGGATATGTGCCTGTTTAGACTTGGGGTCGACACTCCTCAGAGCATCTGCCTCCTGCGCAAAATCGAACCCGTCACGCACAGCCTCCAATAGGGTTCGAACATACATGTCACGCTGAAACTGCTGTAAAAATGACTAGCAGCCAGAAAAGAAATCAGTAAATGGGTTAGCTAATTCACGGGATAAGATGTACCGCAGGGATTATCTGAAGGAGGCCCCAAGCCATTTTTGCATATGGGTGAATCTAGAAAGTAACAGTCACACCCATTCTGGACGTGTAGAAGAAAGAGCGAACGCACTTCTGCAATCGAGCTCACCGAGTCCATTACCCGCTGAATGTTTTCGACAGCGATTCTTCGGGTATCAGAAACACTAATTGCCTTCATAGCTTCGTCAGCGTTATTAAGAGCGTTCCAAGCAGATACATCCGTATAGGTAGTGCTATCTGCTTCCTGAGGAATGGGGGGACCTTGAAAGACAGGGGGCTGGTCTACCTGTAGTGAAAGAGACCCGGACGATGATTGTGCGGCTTCTATGAGATCGCTCATTGCTAAATTATCTGATGCAGTTGCAACGGAAACGCTTTCCCGATCGGTCGACTTGGCATAAGAGCCACTAGTACCTGCAACTGAAGATGAACTTGACTTTGTCGGCGCAGCAATGGTCAAGTAAACCATCATTGGCTGCTTCAAACTTCCACCGTCTTCATTGAGATTTTCCAACAAGAAAACACCGTCTAAAGTGACTTGTTCAAAGACTCAAACGAGTCAAATTTGTGTAAGGACAGACCTTTTTGGGATGTGCAAGGTATCATCTTCCTTCCACAAAGGACATCTGCGCCTAGACCTTTCTTTGCGTACAGGGATATTTCAATAAAAGAAGATGAATCGAAATCGCTAGGAAGAAGTAGTCAGCAGTCCAATCAGATGAAACTAAAGAGGCCTGAAGGCGTCTTTACAACTTGAACGAGATGTGTTCTTTCCACTGCACAGCCTGTGATACACTCCGCCGTGCTGCTGTCTTCTTTGTCGTTACTCCATCGGTCACAGTGATGTAAAAGTCTCTCTCCCTCCCAAATGATGTCTTGACACGGGGCAGGTTTTCTGCTCGGAGGACTGGCGACATAATGGTTATCGGTGCAACAAAAAAACAGGAAAGAAAATGAAAGATGCACTTACTAGTCACATCAATCTGAGAGCTAGGGATATCCATATCAGACTGAGCTTTCTACGAAGAACTAGAAAGGGCGCACTGTGAGTGAGAGGGTTGTAATGCATATGCTGATGGACGTGATCTGTAAACGATGGATCAGATAGCATTGCATATGAGCGTTGTTTGCGTACGAGATAATGTTGGATTGGCCAAGTCGTTCCATAGGTTGTAAAGTGATGCAGTAAGTATGCGAGGTAAGAAACCCTATTATGGAGTTGAGAACTCCACCCTGCAATCAACATGATCCCATCAAGCTGCCAAGTGAGGACGTCCTCAAAGTCACACGAGCGACAATTAGCGCGTCAGAGGCATCTCCTCTAGCGTTGGGTCAAGGGCCCTGGTACAGAGCTTGGAAAGGAAAGCTTTGATGTAAGTTTTGCTCCTCGTTGTCGTGCGCCTTGATCAAAGTTATCCTTAAGTGGCTTAAGCAAGATCTCCCTCTTCCATTATACGGCTCGTCGTAAACAGAAGTATCTAGTATCTGTGTCATCATCCTTTTTCGACTACAGCTATCCTATCCATTAGATCCAGGACTGTCGGCGTCTAGCCCTCTCTTCTCTAATCTGATTGTCCGATGATATTGTGTGTATATACCTTTACTTACCAACCGGCACATGCACAAGCCAGGGACTCGATCGTGAAAGTCTTTTTGATCCGAAACCCACAACAATGAGCTCGATCGTTTTATGTAACAAGTCTTTTATCCAAAGTTCTACCTACAGTCCATCCGAAGCGTTAACGTAAATCGCGGCCATTTTATTATAATTTCCCCTAAATTCATGCTTTTCTGGCAGCAATAATTTGATATTCTAGAAGCAACGAATCAATGTTTTGTGTTTCGAAAGTTCAACAACAGCCAGGAAATTTGATATAACTCGCTCACATGTGTTTCCTAGGAGAATATGGAGGTTGCGAGCAAAGCCAACACCAATTAAATATTTGTGATCTAGAACATCAGCCCCTACATCGTAAGCTTTCAGCGTTGCGGGGTTCCGTATACTGTGTTTTGTAGGCAGATTATGGATCCGTCAACATCCGTTCCACATTGGCACATCAGGAAGGGAAATAGATCGGATAGGTCTGGGACATGGAGACTCTCAATGAGAGCAGGAATTCGTTTGCAGTGCAACAACGTGAGAAGACCGCATCCCACTGAGACAATTCCTAATTGTCCGCCTGTTGAACGCAGCGAACGCAGCTGCTAGAAATCACCAAGTTTTCCAATCGTCATGATGGGCTCCACGGCGATAACATTGAGAAGGTTCAGGCCACGATAGACAGTATCGCGCGGATAAGTCTCCTCGTGGATTCTGGCGCCTTGTAGAATATATGAATAACCTTGTACTTCATGCAAAAGTTGGCGCATTTCCTGAACGTCACTTTGATTCTCGTTCATGAGTGAAGCATGGAAAGGTTAGCATTTCAATGAGACATCACTATCGCAGAGTTGTACTTGTTAAGAAAAGGGGGTCGGCGCAATCATCAGGTTGTAGACGTTGTTCCTCTATTTTGACATGTTTAGGATTCGCGTTTGTTCCCTTCATTAAGTAGTAGAGAGCAATCATCGCGGATGGCTCTTCCGACCAATGGACGTGTTATTATTGATACTACAGTCGGGGAAATTGATATTGAACTATGGTCAAAGGTATGCCAGGTCTTAATTCGAAAACTCATGCAAAATAAATCAGTCGTACAGGAAGCGCCGAGAGCATGCCGAAACTTTTTAACTTTAGCGATGGAAGGTACTTAACTCTCTGTCCACCAAGCTAGTCACTTTAATAACACGCATATATCTAGGATACTATGATGGCGTTATCTTCCATAGGTAGAGCGCCCACTAGTTCTCTCGTGTTCGACATCCAGCTCACCAATTTCAAGGGTTGTGCCCAACTTCTTAGTTCAAACGGGTGACAAGACTGGGACGGGAGCCGGTGGAGAGTCTTTCTATGGAGGTACGTGGGCCATCTAACGGTGCATTACTCCCTATTTATATCCAATTGCAGAACCATTTGAGGACGAAATTCACCCCCGGTTACGGTTTGCACATCGTGGTCTAGTGGGTATGGCAAATAACGGTACCAAAAATTCGAACGATTCACAATTTTTCATTACGCTCGGTGTGTTTAGTCGCTAGTTTCTTTAACCCTTGAACTGAATGCTTACTGCAGACAGGGCGGACGAATTGAACGGTAAACATACCTTGTTTGGCCGGTGTATGGGTGATACGATATTCAGTGCGTTATTGGCCGTCATGTTTTAACTTCACGCTAAAATGGCATGCGCGATTAGACGTAACAAAAATTGGTGAAATGGGTATGTTTCCCGCTCGAGTTTAGTTGATTATACCTCACAAAGAAGCAGAGATTGGCAAGGATCAACGACCCGTGTAGTGCGTTCAATACTTTTTTATGCACTTTCAAGACCTCATGGAAATGAAGCCCCCCAAAGATAAAAAACGTCCGGATAGTCGATAATCCGTTTGACGACATCGTTCCTCGTATCACAGCAGCTGAGAAGCGTGCTCAGCAGAGAGCAAGAGAAGCGGCACAACGTGAGCGGGAAGAACAAGAAAGAAGGAAGGGGGCCAAAAAGTAAACCATCAACTGCGCTAGCCTCGCCTCACAACTAAATTGTTGTTAGGAATGTGAAGCTATTGAGCTTTGGTGCCGATGAGGATGGTGCGGAGGATGCAGATGTGGTATTCCAAAAGAAAAACATTTTCAGGCCAGATCGTATGTGCACGCTTCTTGTGGTATTTGACATACGTATCTTCATTTGACATAACTAGTGGCTGATCCCGGACCTGGAACAAGCTTGCCTGATTTTGTCACGAAATCTCTACCACATACTCGCACATCTGATGAAGCGCCCGACTCCAACACCGATGTAGGAGCCGCATAATAGAACTTTTGATCGTCGCTCACGTACTTAGGTTGATACATCTTCGAGGAGGAAAGATCGTGATTCTGATATACTGAAGATCCGAGAACGGCACGCTCAGGAGCAGGCAGCTAGCCGGTGTGTACCTATCCCATCACGCCATTCTACTCACTGAAGGTAACCTGGGCCTACGCTGGCAGAAATTCTCGGAGCACAGAAATCGAAAAGATGGAAGCTGACATACGGCGCCTAACAAGACGCCGGGATGGTGAAAACAGTGACGATGAGTCGACAAACAAGAAACCCAAAAAGTCATATCTGCAGGAAGAGCTGGACAAGTACGCCAAAGGGCGGGGATTGCACAAAAAGGGGAAGCGGAAAGATGAGGCCGACGTGTTGGCTGCACTCAGCAGCTTCCGAGGAAAGCTGAAGAGCAGTGTACAGAGTGACGGCTTGGATGATGCGGATGAGAATAGCAGTGTTCATCCTGATGAAGATCAAAAAATAGGACAAGAGGAAGAGACGCTGGGTATGGAGGTAGATGATGACCGAGGATTCATGAATCATGCGCTTCGCTTTCCTAAAGATGATGGGGAGGAGAGTCGAAAGGCAGAACGTGACTATGAGGTTATCGACCCCAGGCAGAGGGGTGCGAAGGCCAAAGAAGAGGAGCGTGAAAGAAAGAGACTTGCGAAAGCTAAGGGCGTGCGAAGGCGGTGATGTACAAGTTTTGTGTGCGTGAGCTTCTACTATTCTATTCTAGACACGCTTACCTTGTAAACTGTTATTATTACGGCTACCGGTTGGTCCCTCAGTCTCACTCGTCACTCGACGACGCATACAAACTTCTCTTATGCCTGTACAAGGGAGCCTTGACAAGTTACTTACGCAAGGGGTTCGGTCATCAATATCATATAATCACAAAGTCACGTATCCACAGTAAGCTGATTGTGTCATGTACTTACTTGTAATTGCGGCAACTCAACACTTCCGAGGCAAATGGTATGATACGGCCTCTGCGTGGGCAACTCATCTCAGTCTCCATTCAGCACTGCCTGCGATGGTCAACACTGATGTGAGAACTGGTGACCTAGTGTTTCTCTGCAGTTTCGATAGAAACCCATTTAAGGCTGTTCAAATATATCACACTGTTCCCATTCTGCCGACTGGTACTGAAATTGTGAAAGCTAGTTCTTGTATAATCGACCAGCGTGAAGAGAATTAATTTGATGGCCAACTGAAAAGGGTACCATATAACTGAACAACCTGAAACAAAGAATACTTGTCTTCCACCCTGCCAGACTGTCAATCCCGCTTGCCAGTTGGGTTGATTACGTGAGTATTGTACATAGCTTTTGTCACTGTTTGGGTTGTTTGGCTTCTCTCCCATACCCCCAGCTACACCGTTGACTATGGCCAGCAAAGCGGCCCAGAAACGAGTATGTCTTCCCCTTTTGCGTCACGAAAGCAATCGTTTACGAACCAAACTCAGCTCACAAAGGAATATGCCGCGATGCAGAAGGAACCGCCCCCATTTGTTTGGGCTGTGCCGGACGAGAAGAATATCTTAATCTGTATGTGCTACCTGTGATGTTAATGGGATGAACCCTGACAACCTATCTTCATAGGGAATTTTTTGATTGTACAAAGCCTCGTTCTTGATACTTACTTCAATCATCTGATAGCTCTATGTAGCGCGGTCCACCCGACTCTCCGTTTGCTGGCGGCGAGTATCATGGTGTCCTTTTGTTCCCATCCGAATACCCTTTTAAGCCTCCGGGCATTAAAGTATGCTCATTCTGTTGTATCAATCGAGGTTTCATCTTATGCACTTGATAATTATAGATGTTTACGCCCTCAGGCAGATTCCAACCTGATAGGAAAATCTGCTTTTCAATGTCTGATTTTCACCCTGGAACAGTGCGTGATGAACCTTATCGAGTCAAGGCCTGACTGTTGAATAACAGATGCTAGTGGAATCCCGCCTGGAGCGTCGCAACAATGTGAGTGTGAACTCTATCGTGGTCCGCCTCCGAGCCGCACGCCAACGCTATTTGTCTCCTCCTAATTCCTTCCTGTCGATTTGCAGCTTGACCGGCCTTCTCTCTTTTATGCTTTCCGACGAGACGACGACGGGGTCCGTGATCTGTCCTGACCCACATAAGCAACTCTTCGCGGTCAGGAGTCACGCCTGGAATTTGTCATCACCAAGATTTAAAGAAAGTTTCCCTGAGGTGAGTGAAGATGACTTGAGTTTTATTCCTTGTCATAGCTAACGCATCTCCCGCTTCCTGGTTATAGTATTGTACAGCAGCCCCTCGCGATCTCCCTAATATGGGTCAAAAGGAGCAAGGTACACCGGAACCAACATCAGCGTCACCATCAAACTCGGCGTCGTCCCCACCAGATCTCGCTACATCTTCATCATCCGTTACTCCAGCCGCTACGCCCCTCATCTTAATACCCGCCGGTGTAGTGCCGGCTAAGCCCGAAGAAGCCAGAAAGCCTGCGGGAAGTCTTGCTGCAACCTGGGGCCACATCATATGGGAGAAGTGGAGATGGGGAGTCTTAATTGCTCTTGCTGTTATCGTTTCCCGGTTCTCCGCTGGCAATTAACCTCATACCATCCTTTATGATTTTTGTGGACGTTCTATATTTATTTAGGTGCTGGTAACAATGGGCTGTTACCAATAGGTCATAAATCACGACTCTCCATTCTTTGAAAAATTTTTAATCAACACGCTTCCCTTCTTCCTTTGTCATTTTTTTCTTTTTCTTTTTTGAACCTGTTGTAATTTACCTCCCAACATTTGAAATAACACGGAAATTCAACATGGCCTTCAAGCGTGCTCTTGAGACAATGAGCGGGGCGATGCTTTCGGCGAAAATGGTTGCTATACAGTTATCTTGTCTTGCCACAAGCGTTGGACATGGCGATCTACGCCTTGTACTAATGGTTTCACGAGACTCCAAACCTCTGCTGCCACCGTCTCCATCTCCTTACTTGCATCAATTGCAACCCAGCTCCCACCACCATCTACAACCTCCTCACCAATTCGTCGAAAAATCTGCCTAACTTGAAGCTGCATCTCTTCTTTCTCGTATCGCTCCTGGCCGTATCCGCCACGCAATTTCGCAGTCTCAGGGGATATATCAAGGAACAAGGTGAGGTCAGGGGCAGGAAGCGATATCTCTGGGGAGCGACACCATTCGAATGACAGGCCTTTTGATGCAGAGAATGCGATCCCCGAGAAAGCATACCTATCACATACCACAGCAATCCCTGCGTTTAACAGGTTCTCAATCGTTGACCTAAAATTATTGATAAATGTTTTTGGTTTCGATTTTCAAATCGAGTCCCTGCGAGCAGAGCCTACACCTTGTCCAGGAACATAAACTTACGCGAGTTCCCATCTATTGGCAGAGAAGAGGAGGTGTATCGCGCGGTCGTCTAGATCGGACTGTGATCTGAGATAGGAGTCAATCATCTGACCAATGGCAGTAGTCCTATCTGGTGGCTTCTTCGTTAACACTCCCAAGGAAATGCATCCTGGAGTGTGCACTGACCAGGAAACTTGAAAAGTTTGGCTGGTGTCCCAGCCGCCTCCAGGCGAGTAAGAAGGAGAGAGGTTTGTGTTGATTTTCCAGACCTATCTAACCCTTCGATCACAATAAAAGGTCCTCGCATAGACATGAAGGATAAAGCTAAAGCTAAGCGGAGGTGCTGTGTGGGAAAACACGCGTAAACGAAGTCTAAACCATGACCAGAACACTCTATACGAGCTCACGCGCTCTTCTTCGACTGGGGGCGACAAGTCAGGCTATACGTTCTCCAACCTGGAGCTTTACTTGAGTAACGAGGTTTGGATACGTAGATCTGGCCTTCACGGGGTTTTCCATGTGAAATGTGAAAAAAGCTGAGCTAGCCATGCAAATCATTTGTTTCAGAACCACCATCAGTTAGTTGTCGTACTAGATCGTGATCACTCATAGCCTCATCATACCGGGTTCCTTCCCGGTGTCGGATTGAAGGCCACAATACGTTCCCTCCCTCGACGCGGCGGGGCATTATTCAGGAAGCTTCCTCGTAATCCACGATTTCCTGAGACGAGTGGATAGCATAATGCGGACCAGAACAACAACCCTTGTTTTCTAAGACGATGGCCATGGCTTGGCTGAGATATTTATACGCCTGGAACTTGGGCAAAGCGGTGTCCTCGGCGCTCGCAATGACATCAGTTGATATTGACACGCGGTTCAAGATGACGAATGCAAGGGACCGGATAATCCGAACGCAGCCCAGAAGGTACCGTGGGTTCACAAAGAACGCCATCTTGTGCACCTGCTATTAGTTGAACAACCTCTGTGGGTGCATGTATAATTACAGTCCCGTCACGTGTGTCATCCAGCAGCGTGTTATATCGAAAGTCGGGACATCTGAACACCAACTCCATGTGGACACCGGAGGTCAGTTACCTAGACTCCGTCCCACGGAGATGTTTCACTACAGGTTAATAAACGGGCGAAATCCTGAGACGCTGCATACACCATGCTACTATCAACACTAACCCTACTACTCAGTCTTGGCTTAGCAGCTGCTCAGGATTTGGGGGTGCCTTTGAGCTGGAGGGTATGTCTTCATCGCGCTTTAATGGAAGGTTGTTCACCTGATGATCTTCCAAAGAAATTCAGCAATTCCCGCCCACTGTCGGAGCGCATCACGATCTCTCAAAATGCGATTAATGCGCTTCTCCCCCAACTCAACTCGGCCACTGGCGAATTCAATGGTGAGTAATTATATCTCGTATCATGCGGGTCCTATTTTTGATTTGTTCGTCTACGTAGGCATCGGATACTGGCAATCAGGCAATGTCTGGTCTGCTATGGCTGCTCATGACAAGCTTGCAGGCACTACAACAAATAAAGCACAAGTAATCAACAACCTGAAGAATGTGTTTAAACTTCGTACAAACTATGATCAATTTGGGTGCGCTTCAATTCATGATTCGCCCTATTTTTACTGATGCTTACCAACAGGGTATGAGCGTATTCTTGTCATATTATCTTGTCTAATTTCCTTATTCAAGTTCAATGACGACGCCCTGTAAGGCTAATATTCCACTATGAGAGACTCGTCTGACGTGCCTCAGATGGTGGGCCCAAGCCTCGCTCTATGCATATAGAGCCTATGGAGATGCGGCTCTTTTGGCTAACGCTGTCGCTACTTGGAATCATGTCACAACATTGTAAGCTCTCTCCCTTCCGCTTTTGTAACCTTAAAATCTAAAGGAAATCAAAGTGCTCTCACCACCGCTCAAGCCAATGCAGGAAGACACCCAGGCAAGTCGTTTACGTTATCGCCGACCTGTGACGGAGGTGGGTGTTTCCGTTTACACTCCCACAAATATACGCGCCTCAATGAGTTTTAAAGTTACTATGGCTGGCGGCGTTTTCTGGGTATACTGACTGTTCAAGATAATGGGATTTCATGGCTGACGGCGTTATAGCGACCAACTGCCGATGACCAGTCAATTAATTCTATAACTACTGGGTGGGTCAGGTCAACTCTGACTTCAAATTGTATATTCATCTGTTCCTGGTACGACAGATTATACATGACGTGCGTGGGCTAACATCTTACCTGAATGTGATATGATGATTTACTCTTGATCAGAGTATCGGCATTCCTTGCTGAAATCACCAAGGATTCTAAATATACCAATGCAGCTATTCAGAGCGCTAACTGGCTTAAGGCTCACAATCTGCAAAATAATATTTTGCTGGATACTGTCAATGCACACGACTGCTCTAGGTCTCCTTCTACGTGGCTTTTTACTTATAACAGCGGAAAGTTCATCGAGGGTCTCAGCGTTCTTGCTGATGTCACTGGCGATTCTCAATGGAGGACACTGTAGGATTCAATCCTTGATCGGCCTTTTCTAGCCTGACCCTATCTATCTAGTATGGTTAATGTCGTCGCCGCAGCTGTCAAGTCTTCGCCGTGGCAAGGTTCAGATGGTATCATTACTGAAGGCTCAAGCCCTTCACAGAACAATGATGGTGTGGGCTTCAAAGGTTCGGCTCCCTACAAAAACGCCGAATCACTAATATGAATGCTCGCTCTTCATGATTTTCAGCCATTTTCATTAGAGGATTATCCGAAGCCTTTGCTCGCAATCCATCCAATACGAATCTTCGTATACTCATCCATAGCTATGTTGACGTTCAGGTGAGTTCTCAAGCCACCACGATACCTCCAAAGCCTCGACTGAAATGTCTACAAAAGTATAACGCTCTTTTAGACCTCGCTGCGAACGGGAACACCTATTCTTCGAATTGGCATGGGCCGCCCCAGGGGTTTACGAGCTGGGGCCAACTTGCTTCCTTGGATGTTTTCACGAGTGCTATCCTGGCCAACTAATTCCAGGGTTCTCGTCCTTTACCATATTGATTCTGATGTACGGTTGATCCCCAATAATCATTATTTGTTGGGATAAGTGGATGCCCAAGCTAAACCATAATTGTATGACGGTGAGACATTCCAGACGAGCAAAAACGAACGAGCAAGTTGTCAACGTTGTAAAGATGTATCCAACATAGTCATAGCGTAAATGCGAACTTATGGTACATAGGTGACATGTTGATAAACACCCTCCAACGTGAAGGGGAAACGAATTTGACGTCGATTGGTGGCGGTGCGGGCCGAATTTCAATTTAATCCCGGAGAAAGGCGGGATATGATTGGTTGTTTAGAATTAGTTTTGATACAATTGAAATTGTGTTTTTGTGCCAGCATTGCGTTGTGCGTGTCAGCTTTCAGTTGTAGTCGATATTGGCATATCTGACTCTGCAGACACTTTCTGAGATGCATCAAAACGGAAGGTTATATTGATATTCGATCTCGTTGTTACAATAGAAATATGGGTATGAGAGTCAAATGGCCATGCAGTACAGTAACATTTCTGGGAAATTTATCATGAGAGGATTCTACCTGCTTCCGACGCATTCACTCCAATTCGTGCCATGCATCAAGTTTGAGAAATCCAGTCGCGTTTCGTGCCCGCCGAAAAGGATGCTATCAGAACGATGGAGAGTTGCACGATGCAGTTGTGGGATCCACAATACGAGCTCTCCCGCTTCCCCGTATATCCATCCGTCAAGATCAACCAGGGTGTGGTCCGTAATAACGATATTTGGATTTTTGTCGATCTGATCTGTTGTATGCCTGGACAGTCGGATAGTGTGATCCATCGAGGCTGTGGCAATGCGCCGGCCATCAGGGGAGAACGAGACGGATGTGATGCCGTCGTAGTGTCTAGTGATTGGCTCTCCCACCATCTCTCCCGTGTTTACATTCCATACGCGAATTGTGCGATCGAGTGAGCCGGAGACAATCTGCTGGCCATCAGGAGAAAAAGCGACACACCAGACTTCATCCTTATGACCTATGAATGGCGCTCCCACCGTCTGCCGCGACATTGCATTCCATACACGAATTGTGCAATCATCTGAGCCAGACACGATGTGCTGTCCATCAGGCGAGAATGAGACGGATGTGACTATATCGTCGTGTCCAGTAATTGGCTCTCCTGTCGTCTCTCCAGTACTTGCATTCCACATACGGATTGTGTGATCGCACGATCCAGAGACAACCTGTTGGCCATCAGGTGAGAATGAAACGGACGTGACTCCGTCGCTATGTCCGGTAAATGGTGCTCCCACCATCTCTCCCGTTATTGCGCCCCAGATGCGTATTGTGTTATCATGCGAGCCAGATACAATGTACTGCCCATCAGGTGAGAATGAGACAGACCGGACGTAATCATCATGTCCGGTAAACGGCCTTCCCACCATGTGGCCCGTCGTCGCATTCCACACACGAATTGTATGATCCCGCGATCCGGAGAGAATGTACTGTCCATCGGGTGAGAATGAGACAGACATGACTAGATTGCTATGTCCAGCAAATGGTGTTCCCACAATATCTCCGGTGCTTGTGTTCCACATGCGAATTGTGCCGTTGATCGATCCCGAGACGATACGCTGCCCATCTGGCGAGAATGAGATGGAGTAAACAGCGTTGTCATGTCTTGTAGATGGCTCTTCCGCTGTCTCTTCTTTACTTATATTCCAGATACAAACTGTCCGATCGAGTGAACTGGAGACAATGTGCTGTCCATCAGGCAAGAATGAGGCAGATGAGATACCAAAATTGTGTCCGGTTATTGGCTGCCCCACCATCTCTCCCGTCATTGCATTCCACATACGAATTGCGCAATCATATGAGCCAGAAACGATGCGCTGCCCATCAGGTGAGAATGAGACAAACATGACTCCATCGTTGTGGGCAGTGATTGGCTCTCCTACCATATCTCCTGTGCTGACATTCCAGATGCGAATTGTACAATCCTTAGAGCCTGAAACGAAGTGTTGTCCATCAGGCGAGAATGAGACAGACCAGATTTCATCGCTGTGTCCAGTGAATGGCGCCCGCATAATCTCTC
>JABCKK010000100.1:0-13626 GCA_018221785.1 Calocybe gangraenosa
TTCCCCCCCCTCCTCCTCCACCCTTTGTCCGGTTCCGACGTTACTGTCCTTCAAGCATCCAACGTTGTCAAGCCGGTTGTTAAGTCGGTTCTACATAGTCACCATACATCTGTAAATGGTCCTCCCATACCCGCGTTGTATCCCAGAGGAGCGGAATGGGACGTGCTGGCTTGCGTCCTCTGTACGTATGGCGTGGTAATGTCGCTTCGCCAGGTTGATCGCGAGTAAACGAAGAGTATGGATTAGGTTTAGCTTTAGGTTTTTCAGCTCCCTGAGGTTTAGGTTACTTGACAATTTTCTGTATTGCTAAAGCCTGGGCAACGCCCGCGAACAGAACCGCTACAGCGGCTATGGTCATGATTGAGAAACGCATAATAAGTTGATTTTTGGTGTGTTTGTGTGTGTGGGGAGACCGGCTGAGGAAATTTGGAGTATCCCCCTATCCCTTTTTATACGTGTAGCGCTTGGCGGGATGAAGTTAATTTACTTTTTTTTCGCTTCTTTTTTTTATTTTTTATTTTCTACTTTTGGTTTAGTTGTTCCGATGGCAACGGGGATGGATGATTGGCGACTAGCGACGTACACCGTAACAGAAAGAAGAAGAAAAAAAAGCACTCTACGAAACCAATGTGAACCCGTCCGAAGGTCGCCCTCCCGGGGAGCAATTGAAATGACACTGTGGCAGGTTTGGTAGGAAGGTACATTGACGGGACGCACAACAGGGTGTTTTTTTTTTTTGCATTATATAGTCGATACTGATACTGATACTAAAGATATAAAAACACAGATCCCTTCTCGAATCATATGATGATTTAAAACACAGTGATATCTTAAAATCAGAGCCTTGCCTGCCCTTACCAGCACAGCATGGTAACTAGTATCAAACCATCCAGCTCCAAAAGACACGGCAATATATCATATTTTCTCAAAAGAGTTACGCCCGCCCTTGAACGGATCGCAAGCCTACACGTCAACAAGAAAAGGTCGTAGAATAGAGTATTTTCTATTCCGCCATGTTTACTTTCGGTGCCCTTGTTGGAAGGGTTCAAAGAAAAACCGAAAAAAAAGAAAATCCCTAAAGTGACGTCCTTGAACTTTTTTTTTTTGTAATCCAAGACGTGTACTACTACACAACCATCCTAATTCTTGCTATGTTGTTTTTACCATTCCCAGACTATCTCTTTATCTTCATTTTCCCTTGTTCCTTTTGTAAATAGATCTAGACTTCGCTCCGTCCGGAAGCCTCCACTGCTAGCTTTGAACTACTGGCCTGAGCGTTTTCAGTGGGAGCCGTGTGCGCGGAAAGGCTTCGGTGGTATAGGAGGAGGAGGTGGGGGATGGGCGTACATCTTGCTACCTACTATGCTTCTAAAGTGTGAAGGGTGAGACGGCGGGGAGGGCAGAGGCCTCGGTGGTAGACGTCTCGGTTGTTCACGACTCGGTGGTACCTTCTGGTCCTCCGCTGCGCTTGTAGAGTGTGGGGGTTGATCCGGCGAGGGGCGGTGGGACGAGGTGAGCATATCCCTCGGTCCATTAGGGGACGGAGGCCTCTTTGGTGGGGAAGGAGGTGGAGGGGAGCGGAGGTAACCCTTGCCATCAATTGGGCTTATAAAGAATGGTTCATCTTCAGGCTCCTGCGTCTCCTTGCGTTGCTTCGTCGAACCCGAAAGGCTTCCTGAAACACTATTGGGGAGTGAAGCAGATGAAGAGGCCCTTCGTATTCCATTTTTTCGTCGCTTCGTCGAACCCGAAAGGCTTCCTGAAACACTATTGGGGAGTGAAGCAGATGAAGAGGCCCTTCGTATTCCCGTTTTTCGCTGAAGCGGTGCGCTCGGGGTGTTTTCTATCGGGACGTCTGGTGAGACATCAGTCTTGTATTGATCAAGATCGATGGGTAGAGAGCCAGGTTTTATTTGCCTTGGTAGAGCCTGGACAACGCCTGTGAGCAGAAACGCTACAGCGGCTATGGTCGTGATTGAGAAGCGCATGGTAAAAGAAAATTTAGTGTTTTGAGTACGTAGTAGTAAGTTGTTTGGGAGACCGGCTAAAGAAACAGGGATGTCATTCTTACGAGCTTTTTATGCGTTTTTGCGGATTGCGGCATGGCAAGGAGCGGGACTCCAAGCTTTTCTTGTTTCCTTTTTTTTCATTTTTTCATTAATGGATCGCGATCATTGCCAAGCGTAGCCCCCACTTCTAGCGACGGTTAGTATGATGTAAGGTTTGAGCTAGAAGGTGTAGCGCTACATGCAATCGCTTTGAATCCGTAGATTACTTCCACCGATTGATATTTGATGCTTTGTGGGAAACGTATGCTTTTGTACGAGTGCTTCAGCTGTTACGGGGCGCAAACTGGATGAAGAATATCCTGGGCACTGATATCAAGCTACATATGTAAATCATTGATCCCATTTCGAGTTGATGTGTTGCCAGATGGCGAATTAAGCGGCGAATTAACTGGGGGGGTCCAAGACTCCAAGTACATATTTCCAAACCAATGAGAGGTTTCATGATGCCGGCTATGCATGGCTGTGTGGATTTAAAATTTTATAGTAAAAGTTTGCTCCAACTGATGCCAATCGTCGCCATCAGTATCGCAACCAGACTAGCTCAGTAAGGACTCAGGAGCCTATCTGCATGATGATGCTGTCGCACGACGCGCTCGCGACGACCCGGCCCCATCAATACTATTTGTATATGTGACACAGCCTTGGTCAGATCTACATGCGCTCGCATGAAGCATTTGTATAATACAAAGCTGGCATGGACGATGCTCGGAGGTCAGGTAAACATTTAAATTTTAAATTTTAAATCTACCGGCATTGTGGCGTGGGTGTGGCGTGACCCTGAAGCTTGGCTCACTTGAGTGTTTTAGTTTATTAACATCGAGGGTGTCTCGGTTAAGAATACAATCACTTTTATATTTCTTACTAAGTAGCGATAGGTAAGAATAGCCCGTCTCGTCACAGTCAGGGTGAGCCTTAGCTCTCCTCGTGTTTATCATGAAGCAATGTTAACCGTAACATTTAGCTTGTACTTTTAAAGTTTCACATAGCTGGGACGCTGAGCACCTTCAGGACTGCCAGATCAAATTTATATCAGGGTAAGTGCAATCAGATAGTCACCGTAATCAAATTTTTTAGTACATATATCTCTTCACCATATATACACATCTACTAACACAAATGACGAAGAAAAAATGGTACAGCACTAAATCAGAAAGCTTCCTTGCCAACCTTCACCGGCTTGACAACCCCAGCAATAGCGAGTTTCTTAACGAGCTCCAACAGCATGTCATCACACCCCGGATGGGCAACAAGCTGAACAGCGACAGGTAGCATCTCCCATTCTCGGTTAACCTGGCTGTAATACCCCACTTGACCCAGAGGTATGGTGATCTCTGGTAGCCCAGCCATAGGGCTCAGGTATGAGAAGAAATCGGAGGGCTTCGTCTCAGATGAAGTATTGGATGGTAATTGTAATGGAGCGGTTAGCAAGGCCTGCGTTGCACCATCGAGATGATTGAAATCTTCGACGCGATACGAAGGCCTCCCACCCGTCCCAGTATCATACACAAACAATGATTCCGAGCATGACTTGATGTCGCTCTTTATCACTTCCTTCATTACTCCCTCTCGGAAGGTCTTGCGGATCTCCACGGCTGACTCGAACGACTCGAGAGATATGTTACGTGCACGGGCAAACACCGCGTCTGGCCTGGGATCGAATGTGGGCGGGGTGCCAAAGCGTTCCATGTGTGCTTCCGTCAAGGGTTTGCCAACGGAGATCCAAGAACGGTATTCAGCAAGGGTGTTGGACGCACTGTGGAATTGAGCAAAACTACCGTCGGGAATGTGAGTCTGGAGAGTCTCAGTAAAGTTGATAGGCGTTTTGGTGATCTTGAGGTGAGTTTGGAGGGACTCAATGAATGAATCGTAAAGCGCCTGCGCATCGGGGTTGGACACAGGGAAATGCTCTGTTGGATATAATAGAGTTTTTGGGAATCGGATGGCTTGGCGTTTGATCTTAACCGGGGACTTTTCGTACCTATGAGACAGGGCGTGCGTAAGCACAGGTGATTGGAGGGTATATTTAGATCCTACCATAGACGGCCAATCTCTGCGAATAAGCGTGGATCACGAGAGAAGAACCCTGCCGTATCCATCTCCTCCGAAAGCGGAACGACACCGGTCAAATCTAAGCTTCCATGAGTTGGTCTCATACCATACACACCAACCATCGCAGCAGGTTTTTTAACACTGCCCCGCGTATCACTCCCAATGCTAAACTCTATCCAGTCGTACCCAGCAATCGCACACGCGCTCCCAGAACTTGAAGCCGATGCCGTGAGAAACCCATCCCCACGGGGGTTCCACGAGTAGGGAATTTCATGAAACTCCCACGGGAAAGCTCCGTGTGCGAATTGAGAAGTTCGAGTTTTCCCAATGAGAGTTGCACCGAGATCGAGGAGGCGTCGGATGGAAGGGGCAGTTGTATGCGGTGGGGAGTGGACTCGGGCGTAAGCGAGTGATCCAGCACCAGTGGGGAGGCCTTGGGCGTCGAAGATGTCTTTGAGCGCGAATCGAGTACCAGAAAGCGGAAGGGACTTTGTCATAAGAGAAATACGCGAAGGAATAGGTAAGTATTGTGTGCCCGGGTCTGTTTCTAGCGTGATATTAGTTTGCATCCATCCGCCGGAGGGTCTTGGGAGTACACCAAATAAGAAGCTTTCATATATGTCTTTTTGGAGGCGGTAGACATTGTGGATGTCTAGGCCTGATGAAGATACGGAAGGTACAGTGAAGTAAGGACCTGCTGGTGGTCCAGTAGGGACCTGGAAGACGGAGAACGTTTTGAAGGTGGGGAGGCGGATGTTGGTCGAAAGATAGAGGTGGGAGAGGTTGAGAGAATCTAGCCATTCCTCAGCGGCCTCTTCGAAAAAGCCGGTGGCTTGTCCATCGTACGTGATGGCCATTCCTTCCGTGAAATACTTATTCCATACGTCGTCGACATCTTTATACATGGCCATATGGGATTCAAGGTAAGCTTTGGTTATTGGAGAGAACTGGGCACGTATGCTCGTTATGGGGACAAAACCTGGTTTGACACCAGCGCGGTTACTGGGATGGATGGTCATCAAAGGATGAAAGGTAGCATAGTACGGTTGGCCGCCCAGCTGCAAAATCGTTCCATAGTTGTCTGTTTGGACGACATCTGCCGTTGCTGCCACGATACTGCAGACTAATGAGATAACTGCAAGGCGCTGAAGGATATTCTTAAGAACGACTCGCATACTGGGTATATGCGTGTACCTAGGTGGAATGTTCAATTTATTGCGCATATGTGATAGTAAAAGAAACTTGCCTAGTCAACTTCTGCAGGTCCTAGTGCTGATAGATCCAGAAAACAAGCAAGAAAGATTGCTGTGAGCGACTTTAAACGCGTGCGAGTTCATGGTATAAGGGTGAGTAACTTGAGACTGTGACAATGAATGCTCCACCATCATTACAATGGTTTTTCTCACATGAGCACGCCCATATGGCACGCTCACATGCACAACTCATGGCAGCATGGTCGCTCCGTTATCCGAAATGGCTAGTTCCTGATAGGATAAAGGCTTCAGAGAAGCTCAAAAGGATCAGATTCTATGCATAGACGGGGAATCAAAGCCTGCAGCCAGTTCCCCCTCTTCGCGCGACCTTCGTCCCATCAGCAATTGACTCTATGTCTCGCATCCCGGGTCCTGAGATACCGTCTCCTGCTGCTCACGCTCAAATAGTCCACGAATCAAGCAAGGACAGTGATTCAAATGCGAGCATCGAGGTGTCACCACGCGCCAAGTCATCAGGACCAGCGTTTGTTTCCTCTATCAACAAGGATGAACCTGTGGTAACCAGACGCGAATTATGGAGCTACTACTGTGAATAAGGCTCTCCTTTATCTTTGCATTATATACTGCTAACGAAACGACAAGTATACTACAATGGTGACAATGTATGTCCTAAACGAAACTCATTTGATAGATGATGTTCACTCGATTGATACATAGGGCGTTGGGCCAGGAGGATATTCTATGACACTCTTCCAGTCCTTAGCGTTTGCGGCTGGTTTTGATCCGAAACAAGGACCAGGCTCATCCTGTAACATAGAAGGTGCATCAGGTCAATGCGTCCTCCCTTGGGCTGGAGGAACCAAAGCTGTCTCTAGCGTTGTCCTCATTGCTAATGGCCTCAATTTTGCTGTGCGTTACTCACTGCCCCCACTATGCCTTTTATCAAAAGCTCACCCAGTCGAATCTCAGGTCATGACCCTTATCTTCACCACCATAGGTTCAGCTGCTGATTATGGTACCTTCGGTCGCTGGTTACTCTTTGTCGTTACGTGCGTCTGTTGGGGTGCTCAGTTCTCCACCATAAGTCTTACTGGTACACTTACTCATCATCACATCTACCAGTGCTCAGATCGCTCACCTATCCTGTTTGTAGTGCCCTCAAGATGGCCTGTCGCCATGGCCTTATATATGATCGGGTACATCAGCTATGGGGCGACACTTGTCTTCTACGCAGCCGTTTTTCCGCGCCTAGCTCGTAATACTGCACACTCGAGAGCCATTCGTGCGCAATATGAAGCTGGGACTATCACAAGGGAAGAGTTTGAAAGGGAAGAAAGCTTGGAAAAGAACCGCGTCAGTAATATCAGCACGGTGAGTTTGTCATAGATATCCCTATCCCAATTAATCATCTAATTCATGGGGTATGGAAAAGACCCACAGCAATATTGGATACGTAGTAATATTAGGTCTCAATCTGTCAATCCTTTTACCGTTAGTGAAGAACCCCAAAGCGGACAACTACGCGCTCGTATTGTATGCTTGTAATCTATCTGATGGAGCTGAGTGATCGATGTACCCCTTTTTTGTAGAACCAACAGTTATTGGGTGATCGTCGGAATTTGGTGGTGTAAGTGACCTCTGCTCTATCCGTCCTTCTCTGTTAATATTCTCCCGTATAGTCATCTTTCAGCAACCCCGACCTGGTCCTCCCGTCCCAAAAGGCGAGAGTTACCTCACCATAGGATGGAAACAGGTAACAATCGATGCGATAAACACTCATGCAAACTAAACATATCTTAGATCTACAAAGCCTGCAAGCAATACAAGCAACTGCCTAATACTTTCGTATATCTGTTTGGATTCTTCCTTCTTGCTGATGTGCAATGTTTTTGCAAATGACTAATCCTACCGTCGTTGACTTTTTTATATGTTTAATACAGGGCCTAAACACTACTGGAACCCTGGTGTCCATCTGCCAAAATGACAAGTTCTCGTTCAGTTTCCTCCAGAACACTTATTTGGGCCTGGCACAGGCCATCACATCCACCATGTCCACCCTTGGCTTCTGGTATTTCCAGAGATACTACAAGGTCAGCACGAAGAAAATGGTCAGTCTTTACTCATCATCTGGCTTTCATCATGCATTTATAATGTTGGTCTATTTGTAGTTTGTTGTAACAAACGTTGTGACGGTGTTGATACCTCTATGGGGCATGATAGGGATCTGGACCACTAAGTTTGGGTACGTATCTATCGCTTCTGGTACTTGTCTTCAACGCCTTCACACTCATCATGTGTTACCCCCCCTTCAGATTCCGTAATGTCTGGGAGTTCTGGTATGCGATTTGGCCCCTTACCTCTACGTCTACTAATGCCAGCGATTATGCTAGGGCATATAACATCGTGTTCGGACTTTTCCAAGCACCCTACTACGCATTCTCTCAGACTATGATGGCCGAGCTCTCTCCCCCCGGATTCGATAACATGGTGAGTTGTACATATAAACCCTCCCTTCGCGAAGGTACAAACTAAAAGGTCCACTCATCCCACAGTTCTTCGGTCTATTCGGTCTCTCGAACCGTGCATCCTCGATGATCGGACCGAACGTTATCCAGGCCATAATCGACAAATCAGGAAATAACTGGATGGGATTTCCATTCTTGTTTGCGCTGTGTGTCAGTGCTTCGCTCGTCATCTGGTTTGGGGTGGATGTGACTAAGGGGCGCAGGGATGCTGTTTCGTGGGCTGAGGGTATTCGAGCCAACGGCGACGACCGAGACAGGTGGGCGGATGAGGGAAATCAAGCGAAACAGCTGTAAATGAACCTATGCTATGACATATTATCGTATGTGTATCCTGTTAACGTACATTTGGTTTGTATGTTCAGCCATCCTTCTGTTCTGGTAGGCGCTCCGCGCACGTGTCATTGGGCCTGTCGATCGGGGATTGGAGTAATGCGATGGAACGTCTGATTGTGTGTTGTGCGTCTGATTGTGTGTTGTGCTCAAGATGCTTCCTGACCAAGGCTGTGCGTCCATGAGTCATATATATATCTGCGATGGTAGAAGAGGCTGAAAGGGTGAATACTCTCCTTGTTGTTTATACATCTATGACTCTGAGCCGAGTCGACTCACACATTTCATTCATCTCCCTAGTCTCTTCGGCCTCATCTTCTCATGCATCAGATACATCCACGGAATGCGACGCTAAATCAGGATCGTCTACTAGCACTATTGAAGGTCCAGGGGCGCTTACTGGTAAAGCGCTTAAGGCTCTCGGTATCGCGACACTGCGTGGATTCGGTCGGTTAGTCATGGCGAGACACTTGTCAGTTGTCGCGCATACCTTTCCCCATACGAACGAGCAGGCGTCGCGGATCAGACATATTGACGCAATATACGATGATCTCCTTGAGTTTTCGAGGTAAGCCCTAGAAATATCTTGGCTACACCACAGAATCAACAAACGTATAGGCCAGGGATGTACAGTGTTGAAGTCAACGGAAAGGCTCTAGCTCTTATTTTGGAGCAAGTTGACATGGGACAAACAAGATACTTGGTCAGAGCGGTGTCGAGATGGCATCCTACTGAGATACACATCCTGTTGGTGGGTATATTGACTCAATTAGCCCATATATGGTGAGTGTTTTTATGGAACATAAATCTTCATGGTCTCACACAGAGCGTGATGTAAGGAATCCATCTCTGCGTGGCGTATTCTCATCGCCGGTCTCTCAATCCAAGGCGAATGCAGGAAGCGAGCACAACGAACCTCCAATACTACGCCTGATTTTCTTCTTCTCCAAGCTTATTCGCAGCGGTGCTTTCGCCTGCCGGATAGTACTTGACGTCGGATTCCTGGACGTCCTTCTGTCTTTAAATCACTACTACCGTTTCGGCGTCATGACTTGGCATTCTGTTGCCAAAGAGACGTATAATTTGTACATCGCATGCAACGCTGCTCTGTTTGATATCGTCAGCGGTTATCCGGAATTCCGTGATTTTGTGGCAAAGCACCCCATCTCTTCTATGTGGCCTGTTTCTCAGAGTCAACCTCCCGCCGTTGTTCCTCACCAGAACAGGTGTAGAGCATTGTTTCTTGGTCCCGAGATGGACGTAGTGTTGGACGATCCCTCGCCCTTTGCTTGCCTGAACCTGTGAGAACGATGCGTTGATGATGAACTGGGCTGACCTCTTTTCTGCTCGTAGCCCTAAACTATGTTCTCAGCCGTGTGTGTCGACCATTCCTGTCGACGAAATGCTGCAGTCCCTGACCTTCGAAGTGACCCATGACCAAGCGCTTCGGGTTTTTCTTACTCGAAGTACATACAAGACAGTGGTCAAACTATTGCTCAAGATCTTCTTCCGCTGGTCGGAACTTATGTAAATACTCTTTGGTTTTTTAAGAAGGCCAAGCTGACAATAACTGAGCAGGGTAACGCCATGCCAGAAACCAGCCTGGCATTATCGTTTATTGTTTTCCCTCCATTTTATTAAGCAAGTCTCTGACATCGGTCCGACCAGTAGACAAGCTTTGCTTGGCTCAGGAGCCATCGAGTACTTGACCGTTTGCCTTAGAGAAACAGCGCCCTTGAAAGAATCGCATGTTACTGCTGCGGATTTACTGCGAGAACAGACATCTTACGAGTTGGATCTGCGGAGTACGATACAGTTGATTCATCAGACGGTCAATGCATTGAAGTTTGGGGACGATATACACTTTGGCAGGCCTCGAGCACATACCCATTGATGAGTTTGAGGGCCAGGGTCAAACGTTCCAGTCCATCCACATTTCTAGATTATCTATACCCTTGGCGCATCATGATCACTGGCATACCCATACCATCGGACTTGCACATGTTTCTTCATTTCGTGTCATGATGTATGTTATTCGGCATCGCAATATATACCTACCAAGTTCTTGATCTCGACGATGCAGCTGAAGTCCAGCTAAGGGATGCGCTATGCCCTGATATGCTCATTGCGATATACAGATTACTGTAACGCTCTCGCTAAGTTCTCTGCAGTACGTTAGCGACTTTTTCGCGGTGTTAGGTCTTGTACCTTGTGTCGTTGCAGGTGCGCCCTGCTCTGTCACCCAGATTAACTACCCTGTTCGTGTAAAGGGATATGGTACTCGGTAAGTCGTTCTGTTATCACCAATAAGTCATGGCTACCTCATAGATTGCCACACAGCTCGCCCGACAAAATTTTGAAGCTACAACAGTCACAGCCCGCCCTCTTCAGTCCTTCCAGACATCAGAGCATCCAGCTGTTCCTTCCATTCACGCGCACTGACTACTGGCACTGACTCTCTAACTTGCTACACGACTGATTGCTTATCTCAAGCCAGATCACGCGTTTCCACCTTATATTGTGCTTCGAATCACGAATTCTTAACACTAAGAGGTTTGGCGTATCACAGACAAATGTGAGATAATGAGACTCGGCTAAGTTAGTAGGGTTAGACACTTAGAAACTTTGTGGTTAAGCGAAGCGAAATAAGCGAGTCCCATCACTAGCTCATGTAGGGCCTAACACCTTGATTCCATATTTATTGTCCGCCATAGGCCGCTAATTAATTAACTCATTAATCATGGATGGCAAATTCAGTGCATGGATACGTATAAAGGCTGTACCCCTTTTCCGAAACCTCATTTTACTCTACCGCACATGTTGACTGTTCGTTCAGTTCTTCTCGCAGGTTTTATCCTGGCATATTTTGTATTGACGTCCCTTGCAACGCACGCTACAAAAAGAAAGTGCCACAGTCCAGAGCCCGGAACCGTAGCCCAAGCCGACAAGCGGCAAAAAAGTAGCAGTAAGCCGGAAGCCTATTCGCACATAGAGGTGGGAACTCGCTGCAAAGTCGTGTTAGCGTCGGTGAGCTACTGGACCCAATTCTCGCAAACCAACGTTGAACAGATCTTAGGGACAAAAAAAAACGGGCATCGTCCTAGTTTCGGTTGCGTCTAAAATCGTTTTAGCAATAGAGCATCAGACCCCGCCGGACGCCCAGCAGACCTGGGTTGGCCAGACCGGGCCAGATGGTCCGCACACTACCAGTTATTTCTTTTACACAAGGGATTCGAAGCAAAAAATGGAATTTATCAAGCCATTAGAAGGACAACGTATGGAACTCCACATTGCCCAGATATTGAATGACAGACTGAATAAAGGTGAAATATTTATACTAAGCGAGATTAGACTCGATGAATGACATCAACACAGCTTCTCAGCTCAAGTATATAGGATATGTGGGGCAAGTGGGGAAAAAATTCATTCAGCAGCATGTGCATCAGGGGTATCGCGTAAGTCGCCAGTTTAGCCGCTCTGACTAGTTTTGAACGCCACTGTAGCACCAGAACAAGCGGGTCATGGTCCTGGGACCAGGTCCAACACTAGACTCGTGTGATATCGCCATAAGGCATACACATGTGAAGGAGGTTCCAAATGGCCTACGTTATATCCCGATACTTTTGCCAACGGGCCCGACACATGCTTATACCACGATACGTATCAACCCTGTGAAAATCATTAAGTACGGCGATGGGGAATACGCCCTAAAGAAACAGGATCTTTTGCTGGGTTTAAAGGAATTACAACTGGGTTAGATATTACGTTGGTCGAGCTTTTGAGTTGAATCTCACAGTTATCCCAGACCGAGAAGGTGCCTACTGGGTAGTAGAGTTAAATCCAAACGTGAGCTATCGAACTCAATCGTCACTCTGAATATACTTTATACATCTTAGGAAAAACAAACGGTCATCATGATAGAACAGAAATCAGCTAACGTATACCGTGTCATGGAAGAGCACCTCACCCAGCCACCGAAGCCGGCATGTTGGGTGGAAGAGTTACAAGCCTGGTATAGAATGGTGTCCGTTGACATCACAAGTTTAATCTACGCACAAAATATTCTCTCGATGGAGCCTCAAACTGTCGCAATGGTAATCAAGGAGATGCGTCTAAGTAAAATGCTATGTCCATCGAGGTTTGAGTTGGAAATGACAGGTGTTTCTAGAAAAAAAAGGATTCATGTGGGAAGTGGCTGCAGAGCATGTGGACCAATATGATGTGAGCTATTGGCCTCAACTGTCGCTTTGACCTGTCTTGAATGCATTTTAGAAAACTCAACAAAAACTACTGGCTGCTATGGTGGGCCCAGTGAGAGGAAGCGACCCCCGGTTTTGGGTCATAGTTTGCTATCAGAACCCGCCAGAGAGTGTAGAAGTATTTCATTTTCAGCCGGTGCAGGGGGGCCCATTTTACGCAAAAGTTGCTATTCACAAGGAGTTCCTCAATGCAATCTATGGCGAACCAATGCCACATGAAACGATCGATTCGTTGGATTCGATGAACAGTCTTTTGTACGAACTTGAAGGGTAAGAACGTTGCCCTGATTCACTCGAAATCTAATAATAACAAGTCATCAGGTGTCCCCCAGTGACAGATGGGGTTGGCTTTCCAGGTATGGATGCCTTAGCCTAGTGTCGGAGCTGTAATTATTATCTCCAGTCCTTCTTTCTCGTAAACTTTGTGCATGTTCGATTGGCTTGTATTGCGCCTATTGTTCCAACTCGATTTTGATTTTTGAACATGTTCAAATCTCCGGGGGTCTGGTACTACCAATTATAATAGGGCGCTGTTTGAACCAGATGTACGGAAAACCGCTTGTCACAGCGCCACTCTGCAACAGTATTACGGCTGGTACTCCTTGCAGTGTTCTTGCATATATAGTCAAAGGACCTGCCTACTCGGAGCCTGATATACAGACACTCCGCTTTCAGCCAGCCATTTTATTACGGTGCTTGCCTACTTATTCGAACTTGGTATAGCAAGGGTTTTGTTGTACCCGGTATGCTTCGTCAGTCGTCACCTTGTGGACGACCTCCGATGCGAAAAGAGGTTGCAAAATATGCAGGTAAATCTCGTATGCGAGTCTCCAGAAGATGGACTTACTTGGTTGGCTAGCTGGGACTTCACACACATGCAGTGTGTCATGCTTACATGCTTTGCCCTTGAGCAAGGCTGCTCTTTTGATCAATTTATATGGTGAGCCCGTTGACCGGGAACAATCGAACGATGGAAGATAGTCACAGATCGGGCATGGATCGTGAATGTCCTTCTCTATCATGATACGCAAGGAGATCTCCATGAGTTCGCTAATGCAAGAACAGTGTTCGGCTAACGTCCATCCAGTGTTTCCCGATGATCGTGCAGGGTTTACTTGTTGGGACAGGATCTTTCTGTATGTGCAAATTACTTCTTGCTCAAGTTTCAAAGGTGTGTGCT
>JABCKK010000101.1:0-23029 GCA_018221785.1 Calocybe gangraenosa
AGTTGAACTACTACACCTTACAGTAATGCTGTGCTTGCAATGGTCATCAATCAAGTAAACAAAGAGGTAGTCATGTTCTGATCATCACTCTTGATGCACATCCAGAACACTTGAACTTTGATTTTGTTGTTCAACATTGCTTGAATGAAGAATCATGCCAACTTTTGTTGATGAAACCTGCTTTGTCAAAGGATTCTCCACAACATGAAGCATTTCTTGCAGATGCAAAGGGTAAGAGGGATAAAAAGGATGTGATGTGTTATTGTTGTCAGAAAAAGGGGCACTACAGGAATGAGTGTCAGGAGAAATTGTAGGAGAAGGAAGGAAAGGCAGTTGATACTGCTGGGACTGCTAATTCAGATTCTTCTGTTGAATCTTGGCAAAAGAGGGGGTATGTGAAATCTCTATTCTCTTTATTCTCTTTTGTTCTATGCTTCGCTCGAGGGGGGTATGTTGGAATATGCGAGCTAAGCATAGCCACACCCATTATCTTATTTTATCTTTTCATATGCTACGTACCGTTTGTCTTACTTTATTTGTTTGCACCTAAATATCAACAAGCCGTATCATTGATGCTATTCTGACATCAAGGACACTACACATTTCTAACAGGCTGTCAGCCCAAACCTTTTTTAAATATTGCTGGTCAAAAATGTTCTCCTGAGGTCAGTGACTCTAACCCCCATAAATCTAGGCTTAGGGGGCCCTTGAGCAGAAGTTCAACCCTCCACACGCTCCGCCCCTCTTGTGGCATTTTATGATATCAAACCCCAGTTCTTGGCACTGGTAGGACATCAATGTGCGTCAACCTCAAATTCAACATCACTTATAGGCTTATAGCCAGGCCGTGTCTGTATAAACAAAAACTCGTAATATTCTCCTGCTAGAGATGTAACCCGTAGACCATGGATTGGTCATAAAAGGTAGCCCGAAAAGACTTTGAATATCATTCATATAAAAACTTATCGGATATTAAACTGCTTTTCGCTCCGGAATTTGGTCATACCCACGGGCCACTCAGCATCACTCTACTCCGCCGGTATCCAGTAAGAACGCTGATCACTATTACGGTACTGCTGTAGTCGGCGCTTATGTCTTATGTTCACTCATACAACCCAGACGTTGCGGGTGAATCGTTGGATCTAGCAGTGCTATATGCCCACTAAAGGGGTCCTCAATTCTGCGTAGGCTTCCCATCAAGGCGTAAATACTGGCGAGTCAGTCACTGTTGACAGCATATCTCTCATGTCGCTTTGTTGGGAAGCGAACCCACGCTCAAAGGGTATAAACTATTGCATTCTGCGGCTCCATACTTGCTAGCATTTCATTGCGCGACCTTGTGACCAAGATAACATCTTAGAAGCGCAATGGACATCAAATCTCTATTGTGTGGCGTTAGATGAAATTTGCGTTAAAGGTGAGTCGGACATGATTTTCCGGCACCGCTTGAAACTCTGACTCGACTCTATCATGCTAAACAAAATGGAGACCGGATGACGTTGATTATCGACTTATCGATGCCGCAAGATTAGCGCCTGCGCGCCTATGGCACAGTTTTCTCCCCAAACTGGCGTTTGTTTATGGAGGTCTCCGAAGACAATAGCCTATTGGTACTCAAATTTGACAAGATGACATGACTACCGATTGTCCGCGAGACAGGCTGGGTTTTCCCGTGTAATGGAATGCTAATGACCATCGGCGGACAACACCCATGCTGTGTCTCGACTGCACTCTCCAGCTGCCTTACTTGTGCTAACAATTGCTTGTCCCGGTCAATACGGAATTAAATGGCATCTAATACCTGACCTGAAGGGTTTCTGTCTCTCATTCTTTTTTCGCGTTCGTTTGGCACTTACTAGGCCACTATTTTCTAGAAGCGGATGTTTTCCTTTACAGCCTTCCATTCTCCTCTATAATTCGGCGGCCATTACTTCTCAAATCGGGCTTCAACCAAGCTTTTAATATAGCTTGTCTAACCAATGTTTTTCTTTGGCGCATTTGGCAAGGTATACAGTCTGCTACAAGGAGCATGGACGTATATAAAGCAAGGCATGTTTGCCTCTTCACACCATTGCGTCGTGGTCTCCCAACCTATTCTGCTTATCTTTGCTTTTCAATATTCCTAACAATGGCTGGTAAGTTCTTGTTTATCCAGTGATACAACCCCAACCATAAATCAAGAGGATAGGATATGATAAATGTCAAGAATTCCCTCAAACCCGGCGGACAAGCTATACCGAATTTTGGGATTCACAAACCTACTCTGGCGCTGGCCGTTTTCCTGAGGGGGTTCCCTTGGTTATTCCCATGGTAAATCGCGCAAGTAAGTCTAACTTTGCCGTTGGAAATTTATACCATGATCTCATCACTCCATAGTCCAACCATCGTACTGTTATTCCTCCAGAAACAGCCGACGTTAGCGTTTCAGCTAAAAGCGCCCGTTTGCATGTACCGTGCTGACCACTGCATATATATAGATTACCGGGCTGATCTTAACAACATTGCAAACAAATACCGCCTCAAACTAGATTACGAAGACAAATGTTTCGGTCTCCAACATGACTGTTATTGGACCTCTACAGTGTTCGGTAAACTTTTTGATTGCGTTGATGAATATGGAATGCACATCTAATCAAATTCGCAGTCGGTGAAATTCCGTATGGCAGCGGCAGAAGCCGTGATAAAGGCAGTGCCAGAGAAATCGCGTCTAAAGAAGCGGTCGAGGCTCTCGAAAGTGCAGGTTATTCTATCTAGTCAATGTACGCTATACAAGTAGACTGCATCTTAGTAATATTGTCACTTTCCAGATACATATAACGGGTACATAACGAGGTATAATTCACAATTTCACCAAACCCTAACATGTGTCTCGGTTCGCCTCAGTAAAGATTTTGGCCATAAAAACAACATGCACTCATTTTATCTCTCTACAGTCCATGGAATCTACCTCGTTAAGCAAGATGATACACCATGAATCGTTCGCGAAAACCAATTTATTATACGACGCCACGAACCTCAAGTTGTAGGCATAGTATTAGACTGATAGAGAACACGCCTTGTTTAAGTGCCTTAGTCGAGAGGTAAATACGTGAGGCTTCTATTACTGTGATATCCTCTTTTGAGCCGTCGTAACCAACGAGCTCCATACTAAAACGGGCTCTTCTATCATGGCTTGTACTATGGCTTCCGCAAGAATTCCCTTGGCACAAGCTCTGCGTTCATTTTCGCCCCACTGAGCAGTAATAATATCTAACATCGACTGGAGGGGTCCTGCGAATGCCCTAACGTCCTCCTCACTTTTCAAACTCATCGTGAAGGAGTGGTGTTGAATGTCTATCGTTTTTGGATCTATCTCCGGAAAGGCTTCGAGTTGCTCCCGTGTCCATCCGACCTCAAACCATCGACCAGAGCGGGTCAGAAATGGATGGGGTTCAGGCATTGAAGGAGGTGCGCCAGGAATTCGAGTAACTGCAAGACGGAAGGCAGGTAGCCAACCTGGGTTAACCCAGTTGGTCATGCCTATGACCCCGCCTGGCTTGGTGACTCGGATAGACTCTATAGACATGTTCCCGATGCTTGTTTTTTTGCCGGTAGGCCAAAAAAAATGTTGCTTACCTCGGAGGCCTAATAGCGGCTCTGGGAAACTTTGGAATCCAAAGTTAGTCAAAACATGAGTGAATTGATTGGCAGGCATATCCATGGCCTATATCTACCATGAAATTTTATTCGAGTAGAAGGAGAAACGATGAACAGCGTACTTGGCCATTCAGTATCCTGGCTTCAACATCCAAGCTACCCATTTGTGCAATCCGTGACCTGATGGCGATCACCATATTTTCTGAAAGATCTCCGCAAACGATTTTCAGTTTAGATTCATTCCCCTTGAAAGCCTCATATAGCGCCGCAGTAACAACACCCGTACCACAAGCGTTGTCCAGCACCTCGAAGCTGTTTGGAGCGTCTGGGTGAAGTCCAGCTTGACGGATTAGACTTTGTGCGGGAAGTGCGGTAGCACGTTCGGCGAAAGCATAGTTCTTTGCGATGTCCTTGTTGGCAAAGAAGTCAATGAGAAGTTGTGAAGAAGTAGCACCAGACATATGGCGAGTTTGAAGCTATGTCGATCAGTAAGACATCTAGAGTACATCCCGGGCCGGTAGCAATAGATGCCGGTAATGCTATGATTTACCCGGCTCCGTATCTTTCTCATAAAGACATAAAGAACATTGTAACTCCACCATGACTTTTGGTGCACGTTCCTCCTCTTATCTAGATTGCTCTCCCCTACAGGTTACACTAGAGTACATCACCTAACATCAATTAACTACCGCCAACATGGATACATCTGGGAACGGATCGTCAGATCAGCTCGAGTCTACGTCAATTTCGCAAACGCTCTCAGCTACATTAATGCTGTAAAACTTCGGTACCAGGATAAACCGCAACATTATCAGGAATTTCTCCGTATCCTTAATGCTTACAGGAACGACGAGTAAGCCGTTGTTTTTAAAATATGTGAGCAAGAACTATTCCCTAAACAGTCCTGTTGCGAACATGTAGATTTTGGGAATCTGACGTCGTCCAACACTTTCATGTTTTATTTGAGGGCCACCCTGATTTGTTGGAACACTTCAATAAGAACTTTTTAGGGAGTTTCAACATGAATCGCCAGACCCAGCACGTAGGGTGATTTTACGGCTTACTCCAAATTGCGTTTCTTATAAGGAAGGGAACTTCATAACAGTACCCCATTGAAGTAGAAAAGGCAGGATTTCAACCAAAGTACCTACAGTTTTATGTCACTTGTACATGGTCTGATGTGAGAGAGCTGTTTGAATAGATTTGAGATACGTTATGGCAACACTATGAATCGCCTGCACAAAGTGCAATCATCTAATACAGTGTATTATCTACCTGTATGTTTGGGGGATGCTGCTATGGGCATGCCCACTCATTTAGCTGTACGATATTCACCCATTCACCTTGAACCATCGTTTTCGCCTCAGAAGTAAGCATTATGAACTGTTGCACAGAGATCTTTGACCAGGTGTAAATAGTATTAGAGTAGATACTGCGATGGGAGGGCGAAAAGAGATTGAGGCTTTGGGGGATGAATGTGAGTACGTACGGGGGGACCTTCTGTGGGACTAAACTAAAATTGTATACGGCAGAAGGGGCAAAAAGAAGTAAAGCGATATATTGAAGGAATGAAAGCGTCGTGCATGTTCAGGACGTCAATCGAGGTCATGAAGTAGTAGTAGGTATATTGAATACGCTGGGGTTGGATGAAGGGAGGTGGGCAGGCATAATCCTGGTGGGGTTTTAGTCATAGGCGTGGAGAATAGATGAGGGATGATGTAGACGTTGTGTTTTTGCAATCATTCATGAGATGAGGTTTCGTAAGGAGAAACGCACGGACATCTACAAAAAAAAGGGAGATAGTAGGTTATGTAAATGCGGATGAGACCAAAACTTGGGTGGGAAGATGGAAAGGAAGGCAGCAAGGAAGACCAGAGTTTTTCATTAAGAAGAAAGTTGGAAAGTAACCTCGACGGCTAATTTCATCCCAGAACCATATCAACCATATCATCCCCTTCCATAGGTGACCTCATGGCAGCTGTAGTGTTAGTAGTCATCACAGGGGCCGGAGGTGACGTCCCATCCCCTACCCTCCTTCTCCGACTACTCGGGCCAGGCTCCCCTCTTCCGGGGCTAGACATAAACTGTTGGTGCAGCTGTTGTACATCTGCGCGTCCGCTTGGCTGGCTTTGCTGTGAGGAAGGATTTCCTGAGGGTACTGAATTCAAGGCAAACGATCTGGTTGGAAGTTGGAGCCTCCCCTGCCCAACAGGACCGGGGGGATAATGAGAACCCCGCCCATCCGTACCAACACTAGGACCAACGCCTCCCATAGTTGTTGTAACCCCAGTGACCGTTTCTGCCCTTCGTCGACCACCGCCAAGTCCAGCGGTATCACCATATATATCGTACACTAGATAGCCACTAGTAGATGGCGGCGGCCCACGAGATGTGATACCCGGTTCCCTCATCGCAGACCCGGGCGACCCACTTGCTGGCGTACCAATAGGATTCTGAGTCTGTTGCTGTTGCTGGGTCGACGGCGGCAGTGGTGGAGGCGGAAGGACGAATTGTTGGTGATTCCGGGTGTTGATACGAGGTATCCCATGCCTTGGATCAGGCCACGGCTCTCTCTGGGCTGCTTGAGCAGCGGCATTGGCCCGAGTGTCCCGTGGTGTCCCTCCAACGGCTCCACCAACTCCAGGACCTCTCAGAACTTGTATATCCGCAATACGCTCTCTCACCCTCTCCCTCTCGCGCTCCCTCTCCCTCTCACGTCTCTCCCTCCGTCCCTCGGTATGCTCTCCTGCAGACACACCTGCCCCAACAGCAGTCGGGGGAGCAGCAGCGGCATCGTCATCGTCCTTGGAAGAGCACCAAAACCTGTGTCCCTCACTCCACGCCGTTGATTGGCACTCCTTTCCACAGTACTTCGCCTTGCGGCACCGGCGGCATTTAGCGAACTCACGGGGATACGCTTCCCATCGACCACAGAGCACTATACAGCAAAAGCAATAATTAACCCATGAGCGCCAAAGGAATGATAAAAATAAAACGAAGCACGTGTACGTACTATTAGCACACTGCCGGATCCCACCCCGGCTATCATCTTTCCTACATGCATTACGCATCACCACACCAGCCCAGTACTGTATCTCCGGTGGCAGCCTTGGAGGGGGGCTGAGCAGATCCGCTTCCGTCGATGAAGGCTTGAAAGTAAACCTCTCTACAAGTGAAAATACGTTCGTTTGTCTTAACGGCGTTTTTGTGCTCGAACTGCCCGGTGCAGATGAAGTCAACGAGCTAAGATCCTTCTCCTTGTCTTTAGCCGAGACCTCACGTTCCTTGCCTCGCGAGCCGACGCCAAGAGATCGTAAAAATCCAGCCGCACCGCCCTCCCTGTCCTTTTCCTTCTCCTTGTCTTTCCCCGCCCTACCCCCCTTATGTCCTCCAGGCTGTACAACCTCCGCAACCTCTCTCTCCTTCTCTCGTCCTCTGTTCCCCCATCTCCCTCCAACGACATCCACACTAGCAGGGTGGAAAGTTACCCGCGGCTTATAAAAAGCCTGACGCACATGTGGGTATTTCGAAAGGTACGCAAGCAACTGTAAGCTGAGCAACACGTCTTCGTCCCGATACGGGCCTTGCGGTTCGTGCGAGTTGCCATGGCCGTGGTGATGATGGTGTGAGGAATGGTGGGTAGCGGAACGATGTGCGCGATGGTGGTTGTGACCATTCGCCTGGGGCAGTGGGGGTTGTAGGTACAATGCCTGAGCTTCAGGTTGAGCGTCTGGTGCTTGGTCTTGAGTTTGAGTTTGTATCGAGCCTACTTGAGCTGGTACGACAGACGCAGGTTGAGGGGTACGTTGAGGATTCGTTGGGCGATCACGCGTTTGCGATGCAGGGAGTCTTCCACCACTCATAGTAGGTAACCCAACAACCCCGGGTCTGGGGGTCTCATCGGGACCCCGCCTCGTCTCCCTTTCTCCCGCTTCCTCAACTTCGCCTCTCTCCCCGATACCCTCGCCCTCGCTCTCTCCACCCCCCACTCCACCCACGCCGAGTACCCCAACGTTGATAGCAATGGCACCAGGCGCACCAGGAGGCGCACCCATTGCAAAATCATCGTTAGCTTCAAGACTAACGATCCCATCCTCTACAACACCAACGCCATCAACACCACCATCTGTATCGTTGATGAAGATATGCGCATCAGGCGCACCCACGGTGGGGGGTGGGTCATCAGACACGATGCCAACGGCTCTTCTTGTATGCGTATGCGGGTGCTGATGTGCGATGGAAAGACGATGATGCCCGAGACTAGGTGGGCGATCCTCGCTACCTGAATTTCTACCATGCGAGTAGAGATGGCTCGATTCAGCGTTTCCATCACCACTTCCACCTGCATGAGAGGATGAGGCTGAAACAACAGTACCCCGCCTTCCCTGCCTGATGGTTCCACTATCACCATTGAATCGATCCATATCAACGTCACCATCAGCGTCGATTTCAGTATCGCCTTCACCATCATCCTCTGTCTCTGTCTGGGGACGACTATCATCAGTGTATCCTAGCGGACTCCCACTGCCGTCCCTGTCTCGTCTGGTTTCAGTGGTTGCAGTCGAGCTCCTATGTGGTGTAGAGTGAACCGAAGATGAATCCCATATGGGTCTTGCGATCACTGTGCCACTTCTGTCCCTTGCAGGAACAACAACGCTTCCGGTGGGCGTGCCTGAGCCGACTGGAGTTGCGGCGGTTGATACATCGGTTGACATTTCAGTGTCACTTTCAACAGTACTAGGGGTGGAAACTGCCGTGCTATTGGCAGAAGAACCTGGCATAGTATGTGTAGATGGAGAAGTGGATGCAGATAGAAGGAGAAGCGCGTCGTGTAGGTTAGCATTGTCGATCGAAACATCCATTGATTCGTCCTAGGATACAAACGTTAGATTTGTCTGAGCCAAGATGTCAAGATGAAAAGGGCAATGTCTACCTCTTCAAATTGACCAGGAAGCCGAAGTGTAGGTGGTCTGGGCCCTCTTTGCGATGCGGCATGTTGTCTATTCCTCGTCCCACCCAGCTCGCCCGCAGTCGCATGCTGTTCTCTTTGTCTCATCGCCAGATGAGCATCTCTCCTAGCTTGTCGCTGTTCCCTCGTCTCTCTCGGTATTCCAGTGGCACTAGCACTGGGGCCAACGGCAAAACCCTTGTTGGCCAGCCAGGCCTCTAATATACACCCAACAACATCGAGAGTGCCCGCCTGGACAACCCGGGAGCGAATGGGCTCGCTGCCCCGCACGCCAATATTTACAACACACTGGAAGGCGAGGCTAAATCTATAAGCGGCCTGCTTGTCGAAAGCTTGTGGGTTAAGGGTCGGCGTGGGTTTAGGCGGGCGAACAGAGGGCGGGATGAGGCCGTAGAGGACTGCTCCATTCTCTGGAGGTGGAGGGTATAGACAAAAGTCGTGTAGGATGCGAACGAGACGTTCCAGACCACCGTCCATTGTCATGATTTCACGGATGCGAGGTGAGGTGGAGGTGAGATAGGTGAGGTGGGTCAGGGAGTTGAGTAGGGGTAGTGGAGAGGAGGTGTCCAAAGCTGATAAAACCAGGATTAATATGCATTCAAGCAGTGATACTGAGTGAAATACTGACCCCTTCTGTCGTAGAGCTGAGAGGTTATACAGACACATGCCTTGTTTTGGGTTGGGAACGCAAAATTGGACTCGCGCATTCGATATGATCTCTGATTTTTTGAAGAACTGGTGTAGCTGAATTAAAAATCGTAAAAGGCAGGTATTCCTGCTCAGATGAACCGATAACCAGCAGAGAGAGAGAGAGATGTAGATGAATCAGAGCAGGAGGAGTCAGCTTGGTTGGGCGAGAGGGCAATCGTCTTGTTGTCACTTGTTTGGTGCGGCTGACGAAGACAAGAACATCGTCGCCGGCCAGCCCTTGTGAATCCTCCTGAAGGGCCAGCTCACAATGCATCATCAGACACCTGCCAACGCCCATACATCTTGTTCCGTTGTAATCTATCTTTTTTACTCATGATTGATCACTTTTTCTCTTCTCCAAACAAATCTGTGACAACAACGATACAGCTAATGGTATACAACTCCTGTGTGCTCGGCCTAGCAATATTCCTTGGTCAAATTGAGTCTTGTCTATATGGAAGTCGTCATCTCGATACACCCAACTGCGCAATCTGAGGGCTGTTCTCGGACAACTGGCATCACCGAATTCAATGAGTAATCAATGAGTAGGCCTACATCTTCCGCTCAGAAGCCCCGATAGCACGTGAAAGGATTCGCTTCGGAAGCGGTGTAAGCACCCTATAAAACATACCAGAATTCACTCATCAACCAACGTACGCCATATTCATGTTTCAATATATAGTACACGAGCCGCATGCTACCAAAGTCATCATCTCATGAGACTTGTGGCCCATAAAAATCTTCTATAGGCCAGCTCCTGATGCTGGCCAAAAATACTTGATGAGTAGTTACTATATAAGCCAGCAGACGACCCACAACACTCCGGCGTCGACGTCATTCGGGACCATAGATCAGCCAGAATCCTTCAGAGACTTCCCGTTCTACACCACCGCGTCACCGGAAAATAGACAACCCCGACAAGATTAGGGGTCCAATAATTCAGCAAGATCATCTTTCCCATTTGAAAACATGGGCAGTGGTGAGTTGTCTACTACATTCCCATAAAAGCCAAACAACCCAGATGACCACATGTCAGTAAAGCTACTAGCCCTTGGCCAAAAAAAAAGTAAAAATAAAAATAAAAATAAAAAGAGAAAAAGAAACACTAACACTTGCAACGCGACGATCTACCCTGAGCAGTTCACAAGAATAGGAAACCAACAAAGCCCGCAGAAGACCATTTGCGAGAATACCACATACGATAAAATCTTTTTCGATTTCACAGCATCCCTTACAAACCCGAGAAGACGATGAAACCACACCATAAATTTAAATTTGATTAATTTCCCGATCGCGAACTACTGTGCATGAAAAAAAGTGATTTTGATATCGTTCGTTACCTCAGACGTCTCCTATACAACGAACAGACCCATCATGATGGTCTAATTTCAACAGCATTTTTTGGCATTTCTTCCTTGATCTTGGATGAAGATTTGTCCCCTCCCCCCGCGCGACATCGCAGATCGTTCCTACGTAGATCATCACCGAACTATAGAGTCAAGGACGTGTGTACTGCTATCTCTTGTTCGTTCTCTGTAGCTGCAATAGGGGTGAGTGGGGTGAGTGGAACACCTAATCCTATCGTTACACTATCCACGATTACAAAGTTCGCTGGGTCATATAAAAACAGGACTCATCGTGGACATAAGGCCACCGACCTGTCATAGAATACGTTCCATACCTTGCATCAACAACGAAGCGAGAGCCAGCCCAACCCTTGACCCACGCGATACAGTGCCAGGATTCTGATTTGATTCAAAACGTTGGCTGATGATAAGCCGAAGATATTTCGCTACATCTCTCCCAACACATGTAGTAAAAATTGTGGAGGTACTCGTAAACCACTGGCTAAAAAACAGAAACCGAGTAGTTCGGCAAAAGCTTCGACTTACATGTGCGTATCCATCCATCGGTAGATATAGATATTAGAGTGAGACTAATGACGGAAGACGAAGAGTGCGATCACCGTTCGACTAGTGAGCACAAATTTAAAAAATTTAGCTTCAAAGTTCGAGTTTGCGGATCATGGTTTGTTTCTGAATGCCGGAAACAGCTTCTCGTGCTGATTGTTGGAAGTGAACAGGCGGTTTTCGAAATTCTTGTACATAGGTATCCCTTCGGTTTCTAGTACTATTTGAACGTAATTGCATGTGACAAATTATGTCATGTTCGAACTTGAAGCTTGAAGCTTGATGTGGGAGAGAACGAGGGCTCTGCATACTGAAGTCATTGTGACCAGTGGCTTTCAAGGGAGCTGTATCTGGCGATGAAGCAAGAGATGGGTGGCTGTGTGACAGGCCCATGGTTGATGATCTTGATCACATCAGGTCGAAACTTTTTCAACGAAATCCTGCTCGCTGCATTTCGAGAAAAAACGTCAAGAATTATACAAGGCATATGACACAAATTTTGGCGTAACAGGGAAGTGTACAGACTCTGTGCAAAGCGGTACAGGCTTGGGCTACTACGTTGGCTTATCTCCTCCTTACAGCTCCGCTAGCCTCCATTTTTTTTCCACTAGACCATTGAATCCTATTCATGTGCTTATCCACGTCTTCCAACCGATTCTATTTTCTCTGATCATATTTCTATAAGCCGAATGATTTGATTCAGGTGAGTATCGCGGCAGCTTCTCCAAATTGCTTTCCGAGTCGATAAGATATCCGTGATATCCTAGAAACGAAGTGATCTGTTCCATCATAAACCGTGTTTCCCGAATGAAAACAAGGAGGGAACGACGTACGACTCTATTGTTGTGGACCCCTACATTTACTCCAACTATTCCCATGTACGAATCGTGAGAAATCTAGCTGGGTTTCACGCGCACCTATAAGCATACTGCCGGGACGATGAAGAGATGCTCGATGTAGCTGTGGGATCCACAAATAAAGCTCTCCACGTGGTCCATGTATCCAACCGTCGTGGTTCATTATGGAGTGAGTGGTGATAGAGAAAGTGTGATTTGTTTCGACCTCTGTCGTAGTCACCGAGGGGACAGGCCCAGGAGGTGACGAGATAGCTGAAGCTAGATGGTTGTGTTCACTTGATGTTCCTCCGACCATTTCTACCGTTCTTGGGTTCCACATGCGAATTGTGCGATCACGAGATCCAGAGACGAAGTTCTGCCCATCAGGCGTGAATGAAACGGACAAGACTGCATCGCTGTGTCCAGTAAATGGCGCTCTCACGATCTCTCCTGTTTCCCAGTCCCACATACGTATTGTGTGATCAAAAGAGCCGGAAATGATATGCTGTCCATTGGGCGAGAATGAGGCAGACCAGACTAAATCATTGTGCCCGGTGAAGGGCTTTCTTGCCAACTCTCCCGTTCTTACATACCACACACGAACAGTGCGATCAAACGCGCTGGAGACTATGTGCTGCCCATCAGGCGAGAATGAGACGGAGAAGACTGAATCGCTGTGTCCGGTGAATGGCTCTCCCACCATATCTCCGGACTGTGGATTCCATAAGCAGATTGTGCTATCTCTTGAGCCAGAGGCAAAGTATTGACCATCAGGCGAGAATGAGACAGACAATATTCCGTTCGTGTGTCCAGTGAAGGGCTGTCCGACCATTTCTCCTGTTCGTGGGTTCCACATACGAAGTGTGCGATCTAAGGAGCCGGAGACAATATACTGCCCATCTGGTGAATATGCAACAGACCAGACTATATCACTATGCCCGGCGAATGGCTGTCCCACCATCTCTCCGGTTTTTACATCCCATATACGGACCGTGGAATCAGACGAGCTGGACACAATATGTTGCCCATCAGGCGAAAACGAGACAGAGGTGACCGAACCACTATGTCCGGTAAACGGTCCTCCCACCATATCTCCTGATACTGTATTCCACATACAGATTGTGTTATCCCTCGAACCTGAGATGATGTGCTGGCCGTCAGGCGAGACAGAGACCGAATATACTGTGTCCCTGTGCCCAGAAAACGGCTCTTCTGCCATCTCTCCCGCTTTTGCGTTCCACATACGAACTGTGCGATCAGACGAGCTTGAGGCAATGTGCTGCCCATCAGGTGAAAATGAAATAGAATTGACCGAATCATTGTGTCCAGTGAACAGCTCTCCCACCATCTCCCCCGTTCTTGGGTTCCACATACGAATGGTGCAATCAGTTGAGGCAGAAACGATACGCTGCCCGTCAGGTGAGAATATAACATGTTGAACGTAATTACTGTGTCCAGTCAACGGCTCTCCCACCATCTCCCCTGTTTGTGTATTCCACATACGGATTGTTCGATCATAAGAGCCGGAGACAATATGCTTCCCGTCAGGTGAGAATGAGATGGAGGAGACTGCATCTTTATGACCAGTGAATGGCTCTCCTACTGTCTCGCCTGTTCTAGGGTTCCAAATGCGAATAGTCCAATCATCTGAGCCGGAGACCAAGCGCTGCCCGTCAGGCGAGAAGGAGACGCAGAATACTGAATTACTATGACCAGTGAGTGGTGCTCCGATCATGTCTCCCGATGCTGTATTCCACATACGTATTGTGGCATCCCCGGAGCCTGAGACAAAGTACTGCCCATCAGGTGAGAATGCGACAGACAAGACTGAATCGCTGTGTCCGATCAACGGCTTTCCCACCATCTCTCCCGTTTTTGCATTCCACAAGCGTATAGTCCGATCTAGAGCGCCTGAGACAATGTGCTGCCCATCAGGTGAGAAAGAGACAGATTCGATGGAATCAGTGTGCCCCGTGAACGGCTTTCCCACCATTTGTCCTGTTGTTGTATTCCATATGCAAACTGTATTGTCGGCCGAGCCTGAAGCAATGTGCTGCCCATCGGGTGAGAACGAGACAGCAACGACGGACCCCAAGTGAGGGATTACCATCTCCAAAGCTGGCCAACGAGCTAAACGACCAGATTTTAGGGACAACGTATGAAGGAATTCGGTAGAGTAACGTTTAAAGACATCAGAAGACATTGGTGCAAAAGGCAGACAGGAAATATAGATATGGGGGGCGCTCTTTGCTATTGGCATTGCATTATATCGCACGAATGTAGAGGCATCGTTGACAAAAGCCTTGAGTTCTTCCACCACGTTGTTCGGAGACTGCAAGAATTATCCCATCGGTCTAGCATTGTAATTTTGTAGGGATCACTTACCTTCTGCTCGCTGGATAGCAACCAACCTCTCATAGCCGCCAGTGCTTGTGGGGCGAGAGCAACATTTTCTTCAAGGCTAAGGACCTCCAGCCAGAAGAGAAATTTAGAGTTAAAAAAGTTGCGAAGCTTATCAAAGAGGTTGGGGTTGAATTCGGAATATTGTAGATGATCGTCCCAGAATTTACAAGAATAGGAGAGGGCAGTAGGAATGTATTTATTGATGCGATCGATCATACCTGGGACATCCTTGTTAGCGAGATATGACGTTTCGAGCTTGCAGATGTTGAATTTAAGCTTGTCGATCAACAGACTAGGGCAGTAAAATGCTAAATCGCAGTGAGCTCTTTTTAGATCGACGTAGAAGACTCCGCTCTTTTTCTCATCAGTAAGAAAGTCGCGGAACGATGTGTGGAGAGGAACAATTGGAAGAGATAAATCAGAGGATGTGACGTTGCTTAGAAGTGACCCAAGGTGGCTAACAATGGCAGTAACAGATTCGTTGTCGTCTCGTTCGCTATCTGCGGCATACGCTCGTAAAGAGTTCAGGGAAGCAATCGAGAGCGGTTCGAATGCAGCAAGGAGGTGCCCCATGACAGACCGGAAGCGAGGCTGAGTATCCTCGTCTTTGAAGTATCCTTCGAGAATTTCTTTGTATAACTTGTCCAATACGTTCAGCCCTTTGACATTCGGGGATGGGTTCAAGAGCCTCTTGATACAATCGTTCGTCGTCAACCCAGGTGGAGGCCGTCTGATATATTCACACGTAACAGCAGCCCACTGGAACAAGCGTTCTGCTTTGGCTTCCAGCCTTTTCCCATGCATGTCGAACACGCTCTGTGGTAGCTTTTCTCGAAAGTAAGCGCGAATATCGTCGCCTGTTGCAGCAGAAAGCACACCATCGGTCATCTCAACAATTAGAATCGACGATGCAGTGGTAAAGGCAACGTCGATATCTCTCTCTCGCCTTGATGTGATGAGAATCCTGAATGCCGATGGGAGTAGCGATATGGATTTGGCGAGAAACGTGTGTAGTCCGTCTCCCTCAGAAGCGTCGCCACTCTCATCCAAAGCGTCCACGACGACGAAGACGGGCCCAACGATGTGAAGATACTGGAGTGGTTGTAAAAGGAGTTCGTGAAACAACGTATGATAATCTCGCGCTGCCGAAAGGTATTTATTGTTCCCAACCGCCGCTCCTAGTGCGGCTCTAAACGTGGGATAACGGTTGGAGAGATCGCGGATAAGGGTTGTGAGGAAGAGGTAGTCCGCACGCCCTGACTCCTCACTGCGATGAAAAACAAAATACGAGGTGAGGCGGTTCATATCACGAAAGCGGCGTGCAATTTCGTAGGCAATCGATGATTTGCCAGTGCCAGCTTGACCAAAGAGAACCAGCCCACGCGCCGCGTCGAGGTTATTTACCCACTCATCAATGTAATCCAAGAACGCTGTGCGTGTTCCTGGAAGTAGGTCCCTTTTAACATCAGAACGCCACCCTCCCTTGTAAGGTATCTCCTGAATTTTTGTATTGAGATCTTATCGTGTACTATCAGCCCATCATCAATCATATCGTCATAAAGACACACCCATATCGGAAATCTTTCCTGATACCCACTCTAACTGAGCAGATATACCTCTTATGTTGGCCGATATTATTCCCATGTCGTCCAGAATCTGAAATGTGTTAATCTCCGCAGTGATGGCAGCACGGTCTAAGAAGTTGCTCCGTAATTGCTTGAGAGTTTCGCAGTAGTCCTTGATGTGAATTTCAGTTTCGCCACTAATATTCTTCAAGAATCTCTTCCCTATAGCGAAGGTAACTATGACGGTCAATAAAACATGCAGAGGTAGCTCACTAAACATAGTATCTCCCGCATACTTTATGATGAAGTCACCGCAGTTGCAGACATGCTGCAGCATAAGCTTGAGGATCTGCGCTTGTTTTGGCTGAACATTCCCGAGAACCTCTGCATACTGCGCAAAATCAAACGCATCCGAGATAGCTGCGAGTAGGCTTCGGACATCTTCATCACGCTGAACTTGCTGTAGATAGGCCTAGCGTTCAGATAATGGTTGATAAGTGGTTCATTGATCATCCGACATGATTGGTGACGTACCTCAGGAATCATTCTAAGGATACCCCAGGCCATCTTCGCACATGGGTGTAGCTGAAGAGTGAAAGTCACGTCCGTGGAGGATGGTACAGAAGAATCTAGTGAACATACCTCTGCCAACGGGGATAAAGCATCCATCACCCGCTCGAGTTTACCAACAGCAGTTTTCCAGGTATCGAAAACTAGAACTGAATTCATAGCTTCATTTGCGTTGTTGAGTACCCTTTCAAGAAACATCTCCGAATCGACGTTGGCGTTTTCGTGAATTTCAGGCGGTGTGACAGCGTCATCTTTAACAGCGCGTTCGTCTATCTGGCGCAAGGGCAGCTGAGAAGCAGTGGAAGGTATAGGACCTTCACTTTTTGGAGTAATAGAGATCGTTGCAGTGGGAAGGATCTCCCCTGAAGCCGATTCTATTTGTGACGTGGTCGTGACTGCAGCCACAGAGGACCTTGTGTTTGTTGGCACAGTAATCGTCAAGTACAATACCACTGGTTTGCTTGGATGCCCACCACTCCCATCCCTACTTTCAAGCAAAAAAGCAGCGTCTATTTACAGGATGATTCGCAATTCAAAAGAGAAAGATGTCCCATGGAGGACCCACCACTTTGGGATCTTAAGGGTACCTGCTGTTTTCCAACAAAGATATCTGCGGCTCTTGTTTTCTCTGCATAGAGGGCCACTTCGATGTGAGACGATGACTGACCGTCACTGGAGGCAGATGTCAGCAATTTACATGGAACGTGTGAAGGTACGTCTCACAATGTGCCAAGGTTTTCATCCCATTGCACTGTCTGCGCTACACTCCGTCGAGCTATGGTCTTCCTCGTTGTCATCCCGTCGTTGACTATAACATAGAAGTCTCTTTTTTTGCCGAGTGGTGTTTTGAAACGAGGTAGGTTCTCCGCTCTGTGAACTGACCAAAAAAAACATATGTTGTACAAAAGCCGTACGGAATCAGATATGGAATTTGAAGGGAGGAGTGCCCACAATGCACCATATTATCGGATGATTGAGCATCACATGATCTTGTACCTTAAATTTAATCGCACAGCCACAGTGCCAAGTTCAAACTAGGACAACCTTGTTCATCGACGACCACTAATAACGACTTGAATTCTACCATAGTATGACAAGGAATAAGAGAACAAGGATCAGGGGCCTAAGCAGGCCATCGCGATCATCTCACACCTTAGTCAACATCTGGGGGAGGGCTAGAATATGCATGTGGAAGACAGAAAAGATTCCTGTTACTGGCTTGAATTACAGAATTACATCTAGCAAAAATACGTGACGAGCGCACTAGGAAACTTGAGCAGCTGAAACTGGGGGCTGGAACCACTGTCAACATGTCAATATGACAAGTGTCATTTTGGTCGATATAGCAGACAGTCAACACCACCACCTACAATCCCACCGAGTTCATTAGTGAAAGTATGTGGAACACCTGGGTCGGTGGTCAGCGATGGTCCCGAGAGATAACGCTAAGATGAAACGCACGGCTCTAATTCTTTTCATCAATACATTCACTCCAACTCGATCCGTGCACAAATCGTGAAAAGTCTAGCCGGGTTTCACGAGTACCTACAAGTATGCTCCCGGGACGATGGAGGGATGCTCTATGTAGTTGTGGGATCCACAAATAAAGCTCTCCTTGTGACCCATGTATCCAACCATCGTGATTCGTGACGGTGTGAGTGCTGATATAAAAACTGTGATCCATTTCGACCTCCGTTGTGTATATGGTATTGTCGAAAAGTTTTTTGATGTTATCGTCCGGGCCTGAGGCGACATCCTGTCCATCAGGAGATAGTGAGACCGACGAAACTGGACGGCCGTCGCTGGTTGACTGCTCTCCTACTATCACCCTAATTGTAGGGTTCCACATACGAATTGTGCGATCACGAGAACCAGAGGCGAAGTAGCGGCCATCAGGCGAGAATGCAACAGACAAAACAAAATCACTATGGCCAGTAAATGGCTCCCCCACCCTCTCTCCTGTTTTTGGGTCCCATATACAGATTGTGTGATCATAAGAGCTGGAGATGATGTACTGCCCATCAGGCGAGAATGAGACAGAATAAACTGCATCAGTGTGTCCAAAGAAGGGTTCCCCCACCATCTCCCCTGTGTTTACGTTCCACATGCGGATTGTACGATCGCGAGAGCCAGAGACAAGTCGCTGACCGTCAGGAGAGAATGAGGCAGACCAGACTGCATCAGAGTGTCCAATGAACGGCTCGCCCATCATGTCTCCTGTTTCCGGGTTCCACATGCGGAGAGTGTGATCTCCCGAGGCTGAGGCAATGAGCTCACCGCTGGGCGAGAAAGAGACGGAGTAAATAGCATCACTGTGCCCAGTCAACGGCTCTCCAACCATCTCTCCCGTATTGACGTTCCATATACGAAGTGTGTTATCATAAGAGCCGGAGACGAATTGCTGGCCATCAGGTGAGAATGAAACAGACCAGACTGCATTAGTGTGTCCGATGAACGGCTCTCGCGCCATTTCTCCTGTTTTTAGGTTCCACATGCGGATAGTACGATCAACTGAGCCAGAGATAAAATGCTGTCCATCAGGTGAGAACGAGATGGAGATGACAGAACCTGTGTGGTCAGCAGATGGCTCTGATATCATCTCTCCTGTTCTTGGGTTCCACATACGGATAGTGTTATCTCTCGAGCCTGAGACAAAGAACTGTCCATCAGGCGAGAATGAAACCACATAGACTGTATCACTATGGCCAGTAAATGACCCTCCCACAATATCTGCAAATTGCATTTCGCATGTAAGCAGTGCGATCAGACGAGCTGGAGACAGTGCCCACCAGGTGACGCTGAAACGTATTTGGTTGAAGCCTTACGTACAATGGACGACTCTCCCGCCATCTCTCCTGTTCTTGGGTTCCACATGCGTATAGTGTTATCGACCGAGCCGGAGATGAAGTGCTGCCCATCAGGTGAAAATGAGACGGCGGTGACTGAACCGCTATGTCCGGTAAACGGCTCGCCGACAATCTCTCTTGTTCTTGAGTTCCACATATGTATACTGCAATCGGTCGAGCCAGAGATAATGTACTTCCCATCGGGTGAGAATGAGACGTGGTGGATTAAGTCACTGTGCCCAGTGAGTGGCTCTCCCACCATCTCCCCTTTCCTTGGGTTCCACATGCGAACTGTGCGGTCATAAGAGCCCGAGACGACATACTGTCCATCAGGTGAGAATGATACGCAGGAGACTACATCAGTGTGTCCGGTGAACGCTTCTCCTACCCTCTCTCTTGTTTTCGAATCCCACATACAGATAGTATGATCGTGCGAACCAGAGACAAAGTACTGCCCATCAGGTGAGAATGAGAGGGAAAAGATGGAACTACTGTGTGCGGTGAATGGTTCTCCCACCATCTCTCCCGATCTTACATTCCACATACATATTGTGCCATCCCCAGAGCCTGAGATAAAGTGCTGTCCATCAGGCGAGAACGCAACCGAATAGACCGCATCACTGTGTCCAATTAACGGCTCTCCCACCATCCCTCCCGTTTTGGCATTCCATATACGAACTGTGTGATCCACAGAGCCTGAGACAAAATGTTGTCCATCAGGTGAGAATGAGATGGATTCGACTGAAGCTTCGTGCCCGATGAAAGCTTTTCCCTCCATTTGTCCCGTCGTTGCATTCCACATGTAGATTGTTTGATCAATTGAGCCCGAAACAAGGTACTTTCCATCAGGGGAAAATGAGACTGAGTGGACTGCATTGCTATGTGCCGGAATCACCATCTCCAAAGATGGCCAATGAGATAAACGGCCAAGCTGTAGAGAAAAAGTGCGTGGGAATTTGATAGAGTAACGCTTGAAGACATCGGAAGACATTGGTGCAAATGGTAGACAAGAAATGTAGATATGCGGGGCGCTCTTGGCTATTGGCATCGCAAAATACCGCACGAATGTAGAGGCATCATTGACAAACGCTTTGAGTTCTTCCACTGCGTTCCTCGAAAGCTGTAGGGTTCATGTTCATTAGTCTAGTTGTATCGTGATGTTAGCTGAAATCCAATCACCTCCTGCTCGCCGGAAGCAAGCCATGTTTTCATGGATGCTAGTGCTGGTGGAGCAAGAGCAACGTCACCGATAAGGCTAAGAACCTCCAGCCAAAAAAGAAATTTGTCGTTGAAAAAATCTCGAAGTTTGCCGAAAAGGTCGAAGTTGGGCGCGATGTGGTAAAGGTGATCGTCCCAGAATTTACAAGCATAAACAAGAGCACTAGGAATGTATGTATAAAGGCGATCGCTGAGATCTCGGATGTTCTCATTGGCAAAATGTGACGACTCAAGTTTGCAGATGTTGAATTTGAGCTGGTCAATCATCAGACCAACGCAATAGTCTGCCAAATCATGGTGAGCCTTCTGGAGGTTGACGTAAAATATCCCGCTCTTGTTCTCGTTGGTAAGAAAGTCGCGGAAAGATGTATGGAGTGGGACGATTGGAAGTGACAAATCGGAGGATGTGACGTTGCTTAGGAGCGAGCCGAGGTGGCTGACGATGGCAGTAACGGATTCCTCGTCGTCCCGTTCATCATCGGACGCATAAGCTCGCAAAGAGGTCAGGGAAGTAATAGAGAGTGGTTCAAATGCAGCAAAGAGCTGCCCCATGACCGATCGAAACCGAGGTTGGGCGTCCTCAACCTTGAAGTATCCCTCAAGGATTTCTTTGTATAACTTGTCCAATACGTTTAGTCCCTTGACGTTGGAAGGCGGGTTCAAAAGCCTCTTGATACAGTCATTCGTCGTCAACCCAGGTGGAGGCCGTCTGATGTATTCACACGCGACCGCAGCCCACTGGAACAGGCGCTCTGCTTTTTCTTCCAACTTTTCCCCATGTTTGTCGAACAGGTTCTGAGACAGCTTTTCTTGAAAGTAGGCCCGAATATCGTCACCTGTTGCAGCAGAAAGCACCCCATCGGTCATTTCGACAATTCGAACCGACGATGCAGTGGTAAAGGCGAGGTCAATATCTCTCTCTCGCCTCGAAGTAATGAGTATCCTGAGCTCTGCCGGGAGTAGGGATATGGAATTGGCGAGAAACGTATGTAGTCCGTCTCCCTCAGAAGCGTCGCCACTCTCATCCAAGGCGTCCACAACGACAAGAATCGGTCCGACGATGTGAAGATCCTGAAGCGGTTGCAATAGGAGATCATGAAACAACGTGTGATAGTCCCGCGCTGCTGGAAGATACTTGTTATTCTCAATGGCTGCGCCTAACGCCGTTCGGAATGAGGGGAAACGATTAGACAGATCACGGATGATAGTTGTGAGGAGAAGATAGTCCGCGCGCCCTGACTGCTCTCCGCGCAGGAATACAAAGTATGAGGTAAGACGGTTCATGTCACGAAAACGACGTGCGATCTCATGGGCAATCGAGGACTTTCCGGTCCCAGCTTGGCCAAACAGGACAAGCCCACGCTCTGCGTCAGAGTCATTCACCCAATCGTCGATATAATCTAAGAACGCTATTCGTGTTCCGGGAAGCAGGTCTCTTTTGACATCGGACCGCCACCCCGTTTTATAAGGCAATTCCTGAACCTTTGCATCGAGATCTACACGCATTATTGTCAGATTTCTACTGATCATATTAACAGAACAACAACACCATACCCATAGCAGAAACATGGGCCAAGATCACCCGTACATCACCAAGTATTTGGGATGTGTCCTTCTGTACGATAATCGCACTGTGATCCAAAAATTGACCGCGGAGTTGTTGGAGCGTTTCACAATAGTCCTTAATTTGCGAGTCAGCTTCGCCACTGATGTTCTTTCGGAAGCGGTCTCCTATAGACCAGATTAAGATGACAGCCAACAAAACAAGGGAACGCGACGCACTAAACTTAGTGTCCTCGGCATATTTTCTGATGAAATCACTGCAATTACAAACGTGCTGTAACATGAGCTTAACGACCTGCGCTTGTTTTGGCTGTATATTTCTGAGAGCCTCTGTCTCCTGCGCAAAATCAAACGCATCCGAGATAGCTGTGAGTAGGCTTCGGACATCTTCATCACGCTGAACTTGCTGTAGATAGGCCTAGTGTTCGGATAAACAGTTGATAAGCAAGGTGTTCCTCTGACATGTTCGGCGACGTACCTCAGGGATTTTTATGAGGAGACCCCAGGCCATCTTCGCACATGGGTGCAGCTGAAGAGCAAAAGTCACGTCCGTTCAGATTGGCACAGAAAGATCTGGTGAACATACCTCTGCCAATGGGGACAAAGCATCCATCACCCGCTCGATCTTACTAACAGCACTTTTCCATGTATCTACAACGGGAATTGAATTCATAGCTTTGTTAGCATTGTCAATAGCTTTCTCAACGAGCATTTCAGTATCGACATCGGCATCCTTCCCCAGGAGTATAGAGGGGTTACTCGCAATGGACGTTTCCTCTGTCTGGGGCAAAAGGGGCGCGAAGGTAGTGTCCTGAGTTGTCTC
>JABCKK010000102.1:0-22763 GCA_018221785.1 Calocybe gangraenosa
GTCAAAAGCCATACCTGCGAAAACCCATGGGTTTTCTTGTCCACCGACTGGTATGGGTTAAGACAAGTTCGACTGTAGCCGTGTACAGACAAAACAGGGCAAGACTTGGCGTGTGGGGCGAGCGGTACCTGACCCCGATAGCAACCGACGTCATCCTTATTAGTCTTTTTGGGTCGTTCGGGCTTGTGTCGGTATAAAGACACATCCAGCTTCAACTTTCTAGTCCATACCTCACTCAACGCGCAGCAATATACAAAAATAACAAAAACCCTTCAACTCATCATAGTCATGACTAGTTATGAACCAAAACGTTCAAAAGAAATAACAAACGACGAGTTCAACACTCTTGATCAGCAAAAATCCACGTCCTTGGGAAATATAAAAAGGTAACGCTAACAAGACACTCCCTGTGATTCCTCCATACCACATGGACTTGGAGAGAAAGTGGGTACACACGAAGGAACCAACAAAAAAAGACATTTTGGATCTGTTCTCCATTTAGGAGGGGGAGCAGACTAGAAAGTTACGCGTTGTAAAATCCATCCCAAATGCCTCGGTCCTATACCTCATATCATGTTCATTTTGGGTGACAGATATAAAAAGTGTAATACAAATCAATTCAGATCAGACCATATGTTTGTTACAGATGGGAAGAGCCCCATAAAGGGAGGAGACAGATGACTATGTATATATTCTCCGAGGCGAAAACGAATGATGAAAAGCGCATGTTTGCGGTGCTGCCGAACAACGACAGCGAGGTTAAATTATCATTACTCGATGAAGATTTATGTGTAGATAGGTTGAGACAGCTACATAGAGATGTGAACAATTTTAGTTTGAGTTAGAATGGTATCTAGGAGAGAGAGAGAGAGGAGCTGGCGATGAAAATGGATATGTAGGGAAGGAGTGGTAGTAACATGTATATTTAAATAGATATCAAAAAAAGAAAAAGACCCTACAAAAAAAAAAGGATGATCCAGAGCATCTATCAGTGCGATAAGGGGAACATTTGTTGTATGCAAGTCGTGTCAGGTAGTCGCAGAGCAATAAGTTGTACGGTGTTTAGAGAGTATAGCTTGGTATGAGGTTCGTTGGGTCATAATAAATGGTCGTCTTTGATGGCTGAGTCTCTAACAATCAAGAAGGCAAACGCGTTGGATCCAGTTTAGAAATCCAGGCCTGCAGTTCCTTAGCGCTAGGGGCCGCAAGAGCATGGGAATTCGATGCAGTGAAGAGAGTGAACGAGAAGGGCTTCTAAAAAAGGACGGGTTAGTCAGAACTCGTTCAAATGCAGGGATGACTAACCCCGAGCAGTGATTCCTTGTGTGCATCATACTCAACGTTGACTCCGCTAAGGCTGACGATACCAGTTTCTTCCACTTCGTTGGAATGCAGGTAAATGTGCAGATAAGGTCTGGGGAACAGCATTAGCACCAATGTGTGTTGTAGCTGTTATGCGAACAAAAAGGGGAATGTGCACCTTCTGAGCACGAACCATCGCCTTTCCCATACATCTTGGCTGGCATCAGTCAAAATCATCAGATGGCCTTTCTTCGTTGCGCCATCACTGTAGTGGACGTCAGGCCATTCTAAAGAGGTAGAGGAATACTGAGAACAAGAACCCTTACCTCCGAGGTATCAGCTTAGTTTCGGAGATGAGCTTCAACTCAAGTGATCCGAAGTTAGAGGCGCGTTTCTTGGAGGAGGTGGGGGGCTCTTCAGGGTCGTTTGGTTCTTGAGTTAAGACGATCTGCAAGAGGAAAAAGTTTGATCAATGATTCAATTAAGCACATTCTGTCTTGGCAGGTGCCGAGGGCAGGAGATTTATTCGAACCGAGGAAAAGAGGAGATGAAAGAAGCTCCAACCCACCTTGCCTCGATGTCCAAACTGCTTTTGCCACAAAGTCAAAGCCTTTGAAAGTATAGCGTCTGCCCTCCAAGCAAGCGCATCTACGGCTAGCGATCGAGGTGGCCAGTTCGTCAAAATGACCCTGATGGCTTGCACATCAGCTGCTCGCCGCTCTGTCGATATTAGACGTTCGTAATCCTCCACAACCGAGATACCGCGAGGCTTCCACACGCCCAAAACCTCCTCACCTCGAACGTATTTCTCCGAGGTGTCAAGCCTCCAAAGGTCCTTTGGCGAACGCGTGAGGGGAGGAGACAGTCGAAGATTAAACAGAGTGCTCGTTTTGGACAATATTCTCGTCGAACCAAAAAATGTGAGTAGTTTGGACGGTGGGCTAGCATCACGGGTTCGCATGGTGATCGCAGCGTCCATATAAAATTGTACAGGGTCGCCACAAGTCTCAACTGCCACCGCAAAGTTGACTTGTAACAGTACTCGCTGATTGGCAGCAGTAACCCTGTTCAACAATACAGAATCATGTATACTTGAATCCCACAGCGACGATGCTTCTAAGACCCCTGTCCCATCAGGTCGAAACTCCACCGTCTGGTCTTTCATCAATGGTAACGTGATGAGCGTCCTGGACATCGACTCATGCGTCCGGCCCTTGGCGTCCAAAAGACGGATATTTCCTATGCGCACTTTGGTAAATTCCAACCAAGGTAATTGTTGCCCAGAATTGGACGAAAGGGATAGTATGACGCGGCGTTGGAGTCCTTGATGCAGAGAAAAAGACCCGGGGTCGAGGTCACCATGAGATATGACTGGCACGGGTGCATACGACCCGTCTGGTCCGAGCTCACGGATCTGAAGCCAGGCAACAACGTCGTGAGTTTGTTCTACCACAAAATCTGTTTCTGACCGCCGCATTGGAGGTAAAGTGTTGATGCGGCTTTCGGGTGTACGGGTCCCTGGACTGGGTGGACGGTAATTCTTCTGTTCTCGTAACTCATCCCATCGTTCGAGTCTTTCGAGGTAAGTGGGCCGTACAGTTGCAAAAAATTCGATAGGCGCATATCCTTGGCGCAGATGGTTCAGTGCCTTGGTAGTAACAACTATTGAGAAACTGCGGCGGAACTTCAACTCAGACAGGGACGAATTATCCATGTCAAGAGCAGCAGATGGAAAAACTTCCTCTGATGATAGCCTGGGTCCTAGAAAAGAGGACAAGCGAATCTGAAGATGAACCCCCGAGAAGTCGTGGGGCGATAGGCCCTTCACTGTATCCACTGTCAAGAAAAAGATCAGTTTGGTCCCAGGAAGGATGGTCCCAGGGATAGGGGAAGACGCCCGGGTAGAAGCGCTTGAGCCATTCATATATTTCGCAGACAGAACCACGCTGACGATCTTGATGTCAACGCGGCAGGAGCCAATCGCTTCTGACGTATATCGACAGAATATGGGAACAGTAGAAGAAGAAGACAGTCGGCGGGCAAGCGGAGAAAGGGATATCAGAGCATTTCCAATAAACGAATATTCTGGAGGGGGTGAGTCGTAAAAGGGCTCATCAGAGGAGAAGTGTTGCGTGTATGAAGGGCGATCGATATATGTTGTCAAGTTCCGCATCCGCTGCAGTTGCTGTTGCATGCGATCCAGTGACCATACGTAGATGGCGTTGTGTCGTCTATCTAGAATCTTCACGGCGACGGAAGGCTGCGTGGAGGAAGCGAGGATAGGGTCTGCAACATCGCCGAATTCGTCCAAGCCAGCAATGGTGTCAACAGCGGATGTAGGGGCTCCAAGTGAGCCACCAGAAGAAATGGTAAAATTGTACGAAACATCTTTGCCCAGTTCCTTGCTGTGCATTTATGGGCTAAATTTGGCGGATATATAAATATGAGGGCCCCAAAACTGCTTACCTGATGATGTTTGCTTCCTTCACAAGGACGGCACTTGATAAAGTCGTCTCCGCCATCGAGAATGAGCGATGGGACCTCCACCGATCGAGGACTTTGCGAATCAACCTCAACTGCTTGGCGGTATATATGACAGGCTCATAATCCGCCCCTTCAATCTCCTCGCCTCTCGCGCGAGCATCAATCAGGCGTCTCATTTGAACTTGAACAAGTCGCAGTTGATGCTCCATGTGGTCCTTCTCAACTTTCAAATCTTCCGCCTCTGCCGATGACTGGGTCATTTCCTGTAATCTACTCTCTAGTTGGTGCTGAACCTCCTTCAATGAGTCGTCGAAAACCGCTGGGCTACCATGTACGCTTGTGTCGTCTGTGGCAGCTTCACTAGGAACGGGGCGACCAGCTTCACTCCATACATCGTCAGCCTGACTGAGACTACTCTCCGGTCGCGACTTTGAGTTGTGGTCACGCATCGTTTTTACCTTGGTGATTTTATCATATAACTTATTGAGATCGTCATCTGGCAAATTGTCCAATGCAGGGTCGAGACCAAGACGAGCAAATGCAGCTTCCCGCTTTGCATAATTCCAGTCTACGTCAGCTTCATCAGCGGATGTAGGAGACTCCGGCCGCGTTGAGGTTTCCCCATCGAGCTCGGCAGCAGCAACAGACAAGTGCAGATTTGATTTTGCTGTCGCTCGGTCCCTCTGCTTGCGCACCTCCTCCGGGTTGTTAAAACGAAATACATGGTTATCACCTCAACTGTTGTCAGACAAAGAAACGTTTCAGAGAAGTTACTCACCAAGGATGATGCGGAAACCAGAGCGAAGTTTGTGGGGCTATGCGTGGATCTATGCATCAGATGTACGAAGGACTATAGGAATCATCGACAAGTTACCTGTCCGGGAATGAGTTGTTTGCCATTGAGGAACTAAATAAGGTGGAGTTTACGATAATAGTCGTGTCCGCTTTAACAGGGGTAGCTTACAGTGATACTGTCGGGTAAACATTGGATGATGACTTTCCCATCTGTGTTGTCGAAGTAACAGTGCTCTTCTAGGATATTGTCGCCGCTCAAACGTATTGCGGCCGGTTTCTCGGTGTCCAATCGACCAACCTTGGTAAAAATTATTCCTATCAAGGAAGATCCACGCAGAATCGCAATAACACGCACCATGGTTTTACCAGGCTTGATCTGGTAGATTAGGCATTCGCTCATAAGTGGATCTGTAGAGTGTTCAGAATTAGCATACTATACAAATAGTGGGGGTCGTGTCAAACAAACCTTCGTTCTAGATAGAAGATTCCAAAGTTAGCTATGTAGCACAATGTGCAGGAAGAGATGAACCACAAACCAGGTTGACAAGATGCGGCATCTAATCGTATATGTAAGAAGCACGACCATACCCGCGAAGCAATACACCTCAGAAACTTTGATACGCACCTTCTTTGGTGTATGAACACCGACTAGGTTTTTTTCCACTGTAATACCCAGCTCCTCTAACGCCTTCTCCCGCTCCTTCTGCACGTCTTGTGTTCTCTGCATCTTCTCCTCCCAAGTTTCATTCAAACTCTGCATGAGCTTTTCACTTGCTTCCATCTGTTCCTGTAGCTCCGCTTTGGTCACCGTCTTAATGCGTCCATCTTTGGTCTGATATGTAACCTTCTGCTTCTCAGGCGGTACTGTAGGATCGAACACATCTTCACCGCTTGACCCCGACACACGAGCTAAAGATACCGCAGAAGGATACCGAATCCAATCATTAATGAATTCATACACATAAATAGAATGTGCGAAGCGATCGTACCTCTAAGCATCTCGAGTTCTTCTTTGAGCTCTCGTACAAGCTTCGCATTTGGATCCTCATTCACAACCGCCTTGTTCTTAATCTTCTTGGCCTGATCGGCATATCGTAGAGTGCTCAATGTCTCTTCGTAGTCAGCAGGTGATATAGCAGCAATCATAGCTGTCTTTGAGTTGCCACCTAGACTGTCCTTGAGCAACCATGTGAGGACCTGAATACCGGGTAAGCCAAATTACATGGATAATCAGGTACTCCAGAGGTAGAAACTCACTGAATCACGATAAGGGACAAACTCTTCAGCCTTTCCTTTCTTGCCCTTCTTGCTGTGATCTACTGAGCTTGCTACTGCAAGTGCTGATATGACTTTGCCTAGCGTTGTCAATGATTTGTTAATGTTCGCGCCTTCCTTGAGTCGCTGCCCCGTGGCGCCTGTTGAATTGGCTCGTTCGGACCCTGCCAGATCAACCAAGCTGCGTAGATATGAGCAAGGAGCAGAATATCAAATGTACTGATCAGTAGACATGCCTGATCCTGGACACTTTCTCGGTGTCCATGTTTGTTTCAACATCGTGCCGCTTCATAGTCAAGAGGAGAGTAAACACAGCATGGGAACGAGACGATCTAGAAAGAGAAGGAGTCTCTCAGCTGCATACGACACACAGCATGCGATTAAGGCCATACGTTTCGTTCATGTTCGTAGCTGCCACGGTCCGCGCCTTGTTCCCTTCGTCCATAAGAGTCATCATTTCGTCATAACTGCTTACGACCAGTTTGGAAAGATCCTCAACGTATGGTCCTAAACTGGGGTGCTCACGAACCCTGAGATTCCCAGTATTCTTGGGATTCAACAGGTCCCGCACTTTCTCGTTATAAATCTGGGTACATAGATATATATTCAGGCCATTCTTGGGAGTACGACATTGAAGGTACCTCAATGTAAGAGACTTCCACAGTAAACGAGAGGTTCGGGTCAGCCGTCCGTTTAGACTCTACGCGATCGAACAGTTCCTGACATGTAAGCGGAATGATTCCCTTGTCCGCGCCGTCTGTGGTGTGTGTGAATGAACGAACCATGTCAAAGGTGGAAATGTACATACAGCCCATCATACTGAAGTAACGTTGTTAGCCTTGACAAGGAGATATCGCAGGGGTCACTCACCTATAAGACTTTCCAGATCCTACTCAAGGCCATCAGTCTATTCAAATAACCGTGAAGTGAGAGCCCACACATACCAGTCTGTCCATCTTTAAAGACATGTAATTGAGTACTAGGAAGAGCTATAGCGCAAGAATAAAGTACGCACAAGCCAAAATACATGCATTGAATCCCGAAAACCCATGATCTAAAAGTTCTTTCCCCAAGTCGTCGTACAGCGTTTGTTGCGAGCAGTAGTCCGGTTCATCTCTCGGGCCCGCAGACCAATAACTTTTGTCAAAGCTGAAAGCCAACTGCTTACGCTCTGTCGCGCGCTTTGCGTCTTGTGTTGAGCCTGCTTCTGGCGGGTCGATGATAGTTTGGTTCCCCGTCATCCGGATGAGGCCTTTAGCACCTCGCGCGATCTCTAAACGTGTCAAGTATTAGCTCAAGGATACGCGTAGGAGTTATACCAAGGCTTTAGATAAATGGACCTAGTAATAGCACGCACCACGAGTATTGAGTGGCCTACATCGGACAACGACCTTGATGTTCCCTTCTCCTGCTTCCGCCATCTATAGGTGATGTTGAGGAGCAGGGAGCAAGGAACGCGTTTTGAAGGTAGTTAAGAGAAAAAGAAAAAGCGGAAGAAGTGGTTGTCAAGCAAGCGCGCACACAGTTCCACGCGCCGGAGTCACTTCAATGGGAAAGTGCCGATCACATCACATATAAGTACCACGTTATCCAAGCCAACTACATACGACTCTTTCTCAATGAACCCGGCAAAAAAATATATCAGAACGCAGTTTGAAATAAACTATGTGAGCTGAAAATCCCCAGTTTGTGCACTAATTAGAAACATATTATCTACATGTGTATCAGCAGAAACATGTGAACATGTTCGTGACGTCTTGTCTGCTAGTTCGCTCTTTCGTGGCCTCGAATGGGAACCACCCTTTTGACATAATTCACTGCTGAATTGATGGAACAATGCTGCAGATTCTCAAGGAATAACGTAGTGAGCAGAGTGCTCTGAGATTCATCAAAGATTCTGACACGTGCCTAAGAGGCATCTCAAGACTGATGCCTCAGTCTTGAGCTTAGGCACTGAGCACTGTCGACTTCTCGAGCCCAATGTCTGTACCAGCTTGTCAGTCAACGAGCCGTATCGTGTTCGGATTCGATGTTCAGGATGACGAGAGGCAGCCACACCTGATACTAGTAAGATTTCCAAAACCAATCCAACGACGGTGCATTTTCTATACATACATAGGTGCACCCCTGGCTAGGCATGTGTCTGTCCTTTCCCTTTGGTAAGATTAATGTTTATCAACATTATCTTGATCAACATTATCTTGATCCTCAGATGATACAAGCAACTGATACATACCACCCCTTACCTGAGTAAATGTTATACATGCATTAAGTTCCTATACGGTCAAGTCGCCGATTGGCATATATTATACACGTATACATGATCTGTATCTTGCAAACTTACCTTCAGACGGTGGAGTAGTCGTCTCGAAAACCTCTGCTATCAACTGTACAACTGTGATAGTGCCTTAGCTTATTCTTCAACAATCAAGTCGAGGTCGATGGCCAATTTTGTCCAAGAGGAACACCCTCCCGGTCCTTTGCGCGTGCGTTCAATGTTGACAATTTTCATATATATATTTTGACCTTCTCTTGGTACGTGTACAGCGTAGAGGCTTCGTTGAGGGTACTAAACTTGATGCCGAGATTGGCCTTTCTCTTCTACCCCTGCTGTCTTTTACAGATTGAATGAGGCGAGCGGTGATATCGTTGCAGGGAAGAATACCAAGAGCTTTGGCGATGGTAATTACTACTGTACAAGGGAGACGTCATCCTATCCCTATCTGAACTGAAGAATGGCAGGCAAAAAAAGATGTGTTGGCCCAGATCAACTCATGAGTGGTTTTTTCAGGGTTTGGCATTACTGCCAACCAAACCGAAGGGGTTGTTAAGCTTCTTTGTACGTGACGTTCCCTTATGTTTTACTCGCTGAGTGTTTCCCTAGCGGACGCTTCCTTCTGAGAAAACCTCAGCGTAGCCATTAAACGTTGTATGCAGACGGCCGTGTCTTTATTGATTAATGTGGTGACCTCTGCTCACAATCAAATCAAACGACCAGCTTATTCCGAGCACTAGAATGTTCAGAGACAATCCTCTTCTGATAGTCACCACTTGACATGCAAATAAGATAATTCAACATTGTATGTATGTATGTATCAATTAATACTAAATCTTTACTCGATGAACGGAAACTGATTCTTGGCAGGAGTATTCTGATCAAACGTGGACTATCAGATAACAAACAGGCTCATTCCCATTGATCACTTGTGGCCCTCGCTTCTCGGGGCCACATTTGCATGGGAGTTAGGGTCAACTACAGTTCTTCGCCAGGTCTATCTCAGCGTCGGTGATGTCCCTTTGAGAAAACACATTTCACCAATGGGTCGCACATATATTTGAATCCGGACTCTCGAGATGTCAAAGTGAAGGAAACTGCACAACCGGGGTGGCCCAAGGGGCGCAATTCAAACGTCTAATGTCCACCTGACCAGCTGTTTTGTATCTCATCTAGTCTTCCCCTCTAGAAAAAATCGTTGACGTCACTATAAGAACGTCGCAACCACCAGATGTACGACCTAGTATCCAGATAGCCGGCTTCTAGATAATTATCAAGTTGATAAGTGACTTGCTGTACATCCTTGTAACCAGTACGACATTCATTGTATACTCAGTCCTCGATCAATCTCGGGGATGTGCCCTTAACGGTTGCCATCTCAGTCAGCTGTGAGTCTGTCCAAGACATAAATAAATCCAGGAAGGAGATGCGCGAGAGTCGGGTTCAACCGCTCTGTGATCTGTAGCTCCACCCGTCTGAATCCAACGCCGGTGCTGGCCGGTATCGCTGAAGCTATCCTGTCGGCTTTGACAGCTGAGGTTGTATAAGTCGTTGGACTTGAAGGCCCCGAAGTGAAGTAGTCCTAGAGAACCACGACTACATTAACCACCTTGCAACCTGTAAAATTAGGTGCTTCAAATTGCCCATATGCTCTAGGTTAAGACAAGCTCCGCTGTTCATATGGAGCAAATACATCGACAATCCTAGTAAATCCAAGCCCCCTCCTGATGCCGGGCTGACCATAGAGTGCGTGCGCCTCTCAGCTCCAAACGTAAGGACTCTCACATGGCACCGTCGACCCTGAGAGGACGAGATTATGGCGCGCGGCTGTAAATCGGGCAATTCGTGGAGGGGACAGTCAAGGTTCTGAAGGATGTCGTGATCACAGCAAATCGAAATCGTCAAGCTGTATATATAAGAATAGAAAAAAGAGCAGCAAGTGATAGGTGAGCCCAGATCATGCCACACAATGATGGGAACACGCACCTCGTCGTTGTATGACAAGATTGTCCTCTTGAGCTTCGAGGTGTCTACCCACGTAACAAAGTCTTCCATGTGTCTTCACAGGAACGAGGTCAGCACTCTCAATAATGACGCTAGATGGTCATTATAGTTCACCTGTTGACTAGATAAGCAGGGTCCGTGATAGTGTCAGGTCCGACGCGTACGTGACCTTGTTCGACGAATTTGACAGCCTAGCAAAACGTAACGGTTAATTAGACAATGGGACGCTCACACATGTGAAAAAAGAGAACGCAAAACGCACAGCACTAACGGTCTCGGCCATCTTTGACATGCACATGAATACAGCAAGTCGCCGACGGCAGAAGGCTGCCACTGTAACTTTATTCTCTACGTCACTTAATTTTGCTGTGGTATTCAGGATGCCCATGTCGAAAAGCTTGGAAAGGAGTTGGCCTTCCATGCGCGAACGGAATGGATCTTGGGCAGGTAATAGAGAAAGTCTATGGGCATATGACCGTAATGAACCACATAATTTATTGTACCTGTGTAAGTTTAGTTTATGCCAGAACATGGATAGAAACAGTGCTTACTTGTGGTAATCTTCTCTGTCTTGAATGTGATATCGGCGCATTACTTTGATCTCACGCAAGTTAGCGTCTTGTTTCCACTGTTGAGATAGTTATATCTGCTAAGCTATTGGAGGCTTAAGCACATACGTTGAGGAAATCGACTTTCTTGAGCAATTTTTGCTCATGATATTTGAGTTTACGAACCATCCTGAAGACTGAAACTCAAGAGAGATTTAGAATTAAAAATTTGACGGTATGTCATGTGACCTGAAAACCGTTGCAACAGCTTGAAGGATCACAATGTCAACTAACGGGCCTTGAAGATATGCGTTATCATACTCAGTTGTAAGTTAGTGAAGTTAGTGTCAAAGTTGATATCCATCTCTTGAATCTAGCAATATCTCTGAAAGCCTTGCAAAGCAATGAAAAGGGGGTAAGACAGGTGACTATCTAATTATGCTGGCGCCAGCCAAATGCCACAGCTTTTTGGCTTTGACAATTGACAATTACCATCTGAAACTGAAACGAAGAAGGAAAAAAAAAAAAGTGGCCTGGGTAACAAAGCAGTGTTTGGTTGAGGCATATCGTGATGGCGATTGTACAAAGCTTGTCATTTGGGCAATTGAGCAACTTGGGATCTATTGTTAATTGAAACCCAGGGAGCTCATTGTGAATCAGCGAGTTGTACATGGCCGTTTTCATTGATTGAAGAATGAATAAAAGAAATTGAGGACAATGGGACCGACAGGAAGAATTTCCCTATTCAGGCTGGTGGGCGGGTCAAGCCACGTGTAGACCACAAACCGTTCAACAGAAGCGCTCACACCCTCTGCAGCGTCGCCCACCCGCTCTGTTCACCGTCCACGACGTTTTGCTCGGCATAGTCGCTCGACTCTGCATTCTTCTTGCTCTCACACATCTTTTTATCGTCTTTTTAACGAGTATTTGCTACCGATCGTCGGAGATTTCGCTCAAGTCCGTATTCTTGCAATTTGGTGAATACATACCCCCATTTTATGTCCCTTCTCACTTCCACCGCCCCTTTATCCTTTTCGACCCTCAAGACTGCCTTCTTACCCTCCGTGACTTTATTTTTCTCTTTGTAGATGAACGGTAACGTTCACCCGGACATGCTTAGGCAGGGTTTACCGCAGGCAGCGATGCTCAGCATGAACACTCCTTTCTTGCAAAATATGCAACAATCTAGTCAACAACAGCTAGCTACAAGTCATCTCGGCCTCCCCCCATCATCCAATCCCCCAAACGCCTCTATGATGCTCAACAATGCACCTGGCCCCATGAACCCGAACCAGCAGCGTTACCAAATTCAATTGCAACAGAATGCTGATGCACGGCAACAACGGCCTATGCAGATGCGGCCCGGCCAGCCAGGCCAACCCATGATGGGGCCCTCGAATGCTCCATTACCAGGCGGCGCTGCTGGCCCTCACATGGTTGGGATGGGGCACGGTCAGACGATGACCTATAACCCCAGTATGATGACCCAAGCATCGGGGAATGTAGCTGTTCGACGAGTGTCTTCGCAACCTCAAATGACTCAGGGTCCAGGCGCGATGGGTGGAATGTCTCCTAATGCTGGCAGCAACAATTTGTCGATAGGAATGCCCCCGCAAGGCAACATGACACAAATACGCCAAATCCCTCAAGGGATGCAGCACCAACTTAGAATGCAAGGGCAAGTGCACATGCCGAACCAGATGTCGCCAGACATGCCCATGTCCATGAATAGACAAGTTGGCAATCCGGGTTTACCGGGGCGAACAAGTTCTGCACAAGCACAGCTCATGAACAGTCTATCCCAGCCCCCATCGATGCAACATTCTATGGTACCCCAACAAAATCAGTTTCAGAACTCCGTACAGATTCCATCACAACATCCGCAACAAATCCCATCCCCCCGCCCAGGGTCACAAACGCATACTCCAAGTATGAACATGTCGACGCCTGGTCCCTCTCAACCACCCCAGAACCGTCCTCCAATGAACTCGGACGACACAATGTCCTTCATGAACTACCCTAACGCTCAGTTTTCGCAGCCTCAACACACAACAAGGATGCCACCAACAACGAATGGGCAATTCCCCTTTGTTCCCTCCACACCTCCCGGTTCTTTGCCCGATATGCCTCAACCAGGCTTAGGCACACCTGGTGGAACCACTAGTCGCACGAGCTTTCAGCTAACGCCTGCCCAACAATTCGAGCAAATGAACTCTCCCGAGAACTATGCCTCAACTTACAACATGCCCCCACCCTCGCATGTACCGCCACGCCCCCCGTCTCAAATCAGTCCCCATCCACCGTCTCAACTCATGTCTCACCCACCGCTTCCTCATCAACAACAACTCTCACATCATTCACCGCATCCATCTGATTCTCATGTAAACCACCCTCAGCGACCACAATCACAACCGCAGGCGATGCCAAGACCACCTTCGCAGCCAGTACAGACTCCACGTTCAGCGCAATCCCAGTTACCTGGCTCAGCCCCACCCCCTGGAAGGATGGGTTTACCGCCCCATGGTCCACAACCACCATCGCGGATGTCCATGACTGGGCCAGGACCTTCTTCCCAGCATTTGTCAATCGCGCCGCGACCGCCACCGCAAGGGCTACCAGGAGCTGGACCACCAGGTGTTGCACCTCCCCCCCAAGTACCGTCAGATACATCTCCAACGGCTGCAGCGCGGACACAAAATGCGTGCGTTTTCTTCCTTACCTTTCTGGTCAGCTTTAGCTAATGATTTTTTTCCCCAGACCTCCTTTACAAGTTGGACAAGGACAAGGATTAATTCGGCTTCTTCAATTTAGTGGGGTCTTGTCGTCAGAAAACAAAGTAGTCTCCTTTACGTATTGTACATGATCAAATCTGACAATTTTGACTTATACAGGATAAACTCCAGCTTGCATGGTGGAACGATCTTATCAAGGAATACTTTACCCCAAAAGCTATGCTGAGATTCACTCTTTGGAAGGATAATCAGCGGAATGAGGCAAAACAATTCGGTTAGTGCTATTGCATCCTTGACTGCGGCACCTGGTCTGACAGATTCTGTCCCCCTACCCATCAGAAATCGGCGTCCCCATCCTCCCTCGCTTCTTCCTCGTGACAACCCAATCTGGAGTAAAATCCATGACACTCTCACTTGACGGAGCCCGTGAACGGATGTATGCCCCTGGCCATGCCGTGGTCGAGTGTGTCAGCGCTGTCTGGACGTACAAGTACAACAACGGTTATACAGTGACACTACGGGGCCCACTTACCGCACACGTTGTCGTCACCACAACTGTCCCTCCTGGTACTACACCCTCCCAGTCATCCCGTCCTAACTCGGAGGTTGCCCTCAAGTTTGACGACTTTGAGTTCAATGCGAACCTCCACGACAAATACATCGCACTAGACTCCATCACAGGTTTGCGAACTATAGAAACGCCAAAAACGCCTCATATCAGGAACTCGACGATATCCATGCCTAATGGGACGCCTGAGAGCCAGCAGCAGAGGCAACATCAATTGGAGGAGGATAAAAAATGGGAGGAACCTAGAGTGACGATTTCACCAGCGACAATACCAGGGGAGCCGGTCAATGCATTTGGGATACCACAAGCGACTATGCGATGCTTGGAGCTGGCAGAGAGCGTATCAGCGATGGCTGAACTGATCTCGTTCTCCACTGAACAAAATTTGGGACCTCGAGGTACGATCATTGGGCCTCTCCCTCCCCTGCTAGATTCTGACCGTGTTCCCTAAACTCTGTAGAGGCGTTGCATCAATTTGCAGCAAGACTTCGTGTAATTCAACCTTTTAACCAACCTCTTATCAACAACTCACATCCTAACCATCTTCCCCCTACCTCACTCACACCCATGCACAGTAACGCTTCGACCGCCTCCGCTGTAACAACACTATACTCTAGCGCTCCATCATCTGTCACCAACCCTTCCGGTAACCCTCATACTCCCACTGGCACTACTGTCTCCCCAAAAAACGCCCCTTTATCCGCGAGTAATTCTCCCCAAAAACAGCACAAAATAATACCTCAACAGACCCCCGGCGCCTCGTCATCGTCCACCGGTCCTGCCTCATCGCCTGCCGTATCGTCTGGTGCAACGAACAACACTCCAGCAATGCCCAACGCATCCCTCAAGCGCAAACAAGGTGGAGATGCCACCTCCTCGCCGACAATCACCAATGTGGATACGCAGCCCCCGCAGAAACGCCAAAATCGACGACGAAGAACAACCAACGCCACCGGACCGGGTACGGGTGGAGGATAACCTACGCCTCTCCCTTCATCTCTTCCTCTGTTTCTATTTAATTTACCAAGGGTTTGAGGCATCTTCTTTTCTGTGCTCTCGAGAAATGGCTGGTTTTTCGATGTATACACCCGGCCTTCCTTCCAGCCTCCCTTGATGTTGTTCGTGTGCTTAGACTGTACCCTATTGACTCCTCTTACCTTACACTATCTACGTGGATTTTACAACATGTTTATCACTTGGTCTTCGGCGCTTTACCCGACTTATTTATATCCCTTGTAACTTTTTTGTTTGTTGTCTCTTATCTCGACTTGTACAAAATCATCAACAATGTTCCGGCATTTTTGGAAGTGAGGTAAACAGTTTCAAGGGTATTCTATACCTGATTAGGACAAATATGACATGTCCGGGGCAGCCAGAATTTTGCTTCCGAGCAAGTCGGCGTCGACGGCTTGATCGTATTACGCAGTCTTTTGAACAGGTCACCAGAGCGATTCCAAAACGTAATCGTATACTGCAAATGAATAGGATAAACTCGTCTGAACAACCTAATTTTAGAGGCCAGTGGCGCAATAACACTACGCTTGCATTGAAGCGACAAATAGACATGTCCAGATGCCGGGTGGCACATTTGTGTGATTGATAGCATGCTGATGCTGCTGTCAAATCAAAAGAACATCAGCTGGACATCACACATCACCGCTGCGGATGTGAGATATTTTGAAGGCAAACAACGTCCCAAGCTCAATGAACAGAATTGGTGTAATTTGCAATATGAAAGTATATATTATGCTAAACAAACGAACGGATGGGTGAATGCAATGCAATTATCATCACAAAAGAAACGATCTCCATCAAATCACCCCAGCCCATGAGCAACCCAACAGCCCATTAGGGGAAAACGTTGTCATGTGAAAAGTCACACTGATCACCGTATTTGCATCTGTTAATTTCAGAAGGCATCATCAGTCGCCTTAGTTTGGGAACTATCACTTGTAAGGTCGCTTGCCTTCCTGCCGCAAAAAAACTGCAATGTCGTCTTGTATTGTCTCTATACCCGAATTCACCCCTTCCACGCCCCCTTCCACGCCCCCTACCCCTACCCCGCCCCCAGACACGATCTGCTTCTTCTTGATTCTGAAATCCCTGTCCATACTCTGCTGAGTAATTAGACCCCCATCCGTTCCCATGATTCTGATCCGTAGTCATATTATACGGTTGTCCCGATGGGGTAGCAAATATAGCAGCAGTTTGTGGTTGCTGCAGCTGCTGAAGAAGTCTTTGAATATGTTCTTGTGGCAGCGCCTGCACTGCCGCCAATGTTGCACTTGCATCAAGCCCAACTGCAGCAAGGTCCAAACCTTGCCCATTAAACTGTGTACCTCGAAATGCAGGATCGACATTCATCGTTCCTCCATCCGCAAGCTGACCTACAAGCTCAGCAACCGACTGTGCAACAGGTGATACAGGGGCCGAGCTCCAGAACACGGCATCCACCTCCGGCCCAGAAGTCATCGTCTGCACATTCCGGTCCACCTCTTCTTCCGGGATCACGTGAGAAGGTTCAGCAGGCGAGTCAGGTATGTGCGCAGGCGACATATACAAAGCACCCAGTGCAGTCTGTTCTCGTGTTTCTTGCGTCACTTTCTCTTCACTGCCCTCTCCACGCGGCCGCTGCTCGATGTCAATAGGCATTTCCACCACTGTATATTTTTAGGATCAGGAAGAAAGGGGAATTGAATATGATTCGCCCTTCTCGTTCAATGTTATTTTTAAGTTGGATTGGCAGCTTACAGATAGGTTCAGACCAATCAACCGTCTCTTCAAATATATGTGCATGTAGCGCGGCACCCTCCCCCCGATCCAAATCGCGTATGCTGTGCGACGTATGTATACCCTGTATAAACGAATGCGAAAAAAGGAAAAACACATGCATGGCCGGATGCCAAGAAAGAAGAATAGAGAGGAAAAAAAAAAGAAAAATAATCAATTTACAATCCCCCAACCCCAAAATAAGAAAGAAGCTGACATCTACAGGATCGTCATCATAGACCGCCCTCTCTATGAGACGTATGGACTCCAACGTCGCTGGCGGCGCCCACGTTACCGTCTTCTTCGTGCTCTTCATTGTACTTGAAGAACTTTGTTGCTGGGGCGGCGTGACCGAATGAGCTGTTGTTGAAGGCGGCGTTGCAACTGCTGGTGAATCTTTCCGGCCCTTACCCATGCTCTTGAGCGCCTCCTCAAATGGATTTATCGACGATGGCTGAGCCACATTTTTGGAACCTGCCGCCGATTGCGGAGGCGCCTTCTTGAAACTAGGTAGCTTAGGTTTAGGCTTCGGAGCAGAAAAAAACGACGAATCGGATTTCGCGTCCTTGACGGCGGTGGACGGAGTCTTGATGGTGCTAGTTGTGATGGAAGGTTCCTTCTTGATCACCACAGCAGGTTTAGAAGACGTCGAGGTGCCTAAAGCAGGTTTCTTCATAGGTGGCTTGAGCACAGTTTCAGAAAGCTTGCGCTTCTTTGGCTTGATATCCACTGTATATCCCATTGCAGGAGGAGGAAGTATGCGATCAGGGGTGTTGCGCTTCATGAAAACTGACATGACTGACCCTCTATGTCCACTGCTTTAGCAGCTGGAGGTAGCGGGGCCTCGACGCTGCTAACCAATGTGCGCCATTTACGCTCCACATTGGACGCCATGTCCTTGATCGCTGCGAATTCGCAAGGAGAGTTTTTTTAATTTTTTTTTGGTTTGTTTTTTTTTGTCCAGAGTAGCGGGAATCAGGTGGGCAGGAAGCATAGAAGAAACAAAAGAATGCGTTAGATACATGTTTTATTTGTAGTACGTGTCTCACGGCGTCTATCGTAAGGAGAGGGGATCCGGAGGAGTGATGGTTCATCTCAGAACTCAATGGCGCAAATAATAAGGGGAGAGGACGCTGGAGAGGTACGATGATAGAATAAGACAACTCACCCGGAGAAGGTGGTTCCCTAACTAGTTTCACTACGATCTTTCCGAGCTTAGATGCCTTGAGAGAGTCAACCGTCATAGGTAGGCGATCCAGAATCTAATGTATCGCAACGTTCCCCTCCAACGTCAATGAAACATTCTACTATCACCATAGGGTTAACTCACGTGAAGCAGGGGCATGATCGTCTCCACAAGTGGGCTACCATCTGGCGCAGTGTAACCTGCTTTGAGCCAGTCCCTAGTGATATCAATAGCAACTGTATTCTCACTCCAAGCGCGAAAATAGTGGTTTCCTGCACCATCTCGCATCTTCGTTAGTATCTCCAGCCTTGTGGCCGCATCAACCTCTGTGACGCCAAAGTCCATGATACGCTCAACAAGAATATTGACAGCTTGTGCACCCGTGAAGGCACTACTTTGTAGCATTGGACGAACAGCAGCTTGAAACTGAGCTTTCCGTTCTTGTGGCGTCAGGATAGGCTTAGGAGGAAGTTGCGGTTGTTGTTGTTGTTGTTGTTGGGGTGATGGTTGCGGCGGTGATTGCGCTTGAGTGGTTTGGCCATAGAATGAAAGGGGGTTGAGTGTGCTGAGCATTGCGCTTGAGGGTGCATGGAGAGCTTGAGGCGTTATGCCTTGCTGCTGTTGCTGGGATTTGGGTTGGTAATACGGTGAGGTACGATATGATAGTGGCCCTGAAAGGAGGTGGGAATACGGGAACGACTGTTGCGAGAGGGGTGACGACGGCTGTGGCTGTTGCTGCTGAGACTGAAGTTGTGAAGTTTGCGTGGAATAATTCGCCTGAGGGTAATGCTGTATGGTCGTTGTAGGATGTGAACCATTGAGGGTCGTAAGGGCAGGACTAGACCACATAAAATATTATCAGACGATGATCGGTTTGGATCGTGTAGTACTTACTCAATCATGAGAGACTGTTGTGAGGAGTGCATCGGCAGAGGTTGAGACTGGGACTGAGATGAGGATTTGGAAGACTGTGGTTGTTGTGGCTGTTCCTGCGAGTGTTGATGAGACGATGAAGATGAAGAGGTAGTGGTACTAGTAGTGGCCCCATTCAGACTGGAGTAGTTTGACAATGGCACGGGGGACGTGGAAGGCCATGTCGAGCCATACGCGAGCGTGTTGTATGGTGACTGCACAAAGTAGCTGTGCTGATAGGGTGAGAAAAACGCCTGTGTTGGCGATGTTAGGGACGAGGGAGATGACGAGGTACTCGCTGCTGCAACAAATGTATCTCGTTAGCTTTTTCTGATTCGCTTTATCCGATTTACGAAACGGGAGGAGTTTCGCACCTCCAAGATCTGCCAGCGTTGCGAAATCGGAAATGTCCAAGCCACCACCGGCAGCCAGCGGAGCATCCGCAGCAGCCGACTGAACGTTTGACGCAGAGCGTTCCTTTGCCCAGTCGTCGACGAGATTTGTCGCCCTAGTCTCATGCTGGTCGGACAGCAACTGAGGCTGCTGAACCCATTGTGTGTACAAATTGTGCTCCATAAGACGCTTTTTTTTCTCTCTTCGATGTGATCTTTTTTGGAGCTCACTGCAACTACTGAAAGGGCTTATTAGAGATGATAGCAGCTGCAGTCGATGAGGGCGACTGTTCTAAACTCGAACTCGTGCCAGTAGGCCACGAGAGCGCCTTTTTGTTGTTCAGTGAAATGATCTGTGCGGCGTGGATGCACGGACGGGGGGTTTGCATACATTCACCGTTTAAACTCAGATTCAACCTCCGACTAGTGAATTTCCCACAGTCAACTTGAGACAACGGGTTGTTGACTTTTTTTCTTTTTTCTTTTTTTTTTCCTTTCTATTCTTTTACTAGCCTTTGTATATGCCAATGGCTGACGATATCACAAAATTCGAAGAACAACGGGTTCAGGTAACCGACATTCACGGCGCTTGCTCTCAACAAATATTAACTCATCTTAATAGTTCGCTGCTAGCCTTAGCACTGTTGCACAATCCATGCGAGCTGCCGCAATTCTAGCTGATTCTTTTGCAAACCTAGTCAAAAATGCAAACTTTACCAGTATGTTCTTTGTTCCTTCCACTTGTCCATCTTTTTTGATCCTTCATCAATAGTTACCGATGATGGAGATAAAAAGAGTCGTAAGCGCAAGGCAGGCGCCTTAGACGATGGCGATTCAAAGCGCAAGCGCAAACCAAAGGACCCCAACGCGCCCAAACGTCCTGCATCATCGTATATCATGTTTCAAAATGATATTCGTAAAGAGCTGAAGGAAAAGAATCCCAACATCACCAACTCAGAACTCCTCACCCTCATCGCCAAAAAGTGGGGAGAAATGAGCGAAGACGATAAGGCGGCATGTCACGCGTCCTGTCGCGTCGCGTAAATCATACTAACGAGATAATCTTCTAGATATATCATAAAGCTGTTGCCGATGCAAAGGAACATTACTCTAACGAGAAAAAAGCGTATGATGCCCGCTCGCCTGAAGAGGTAGCCGCTGCTAATGCCGCGACCGAGGCTGCCATTGCTGTATGTCACCACTTGTAATTCTAAATGTAAACATTGCACTCACATTATCCCCACCCATTCAGGCTAAGAAATCTGCGCCTCGTGTGCGTGCCTCCAAAGGGCAACATGTCCCCCCCTCTGCCCCCGTTCCTGTGGCTGTAGCTGCTGAGACGTCACCCTCAACCGAATCGTCAGAAGATTCTGCTAGTGATTCATCGGACGATGAGGGAAAAGCAGGACCAGCGAGCAACAAAATAGTCAACGACAAAACAGAGAAACCAGAGACCACGGATGATGCTTCCAGCGATGAGGAAGACGAGGAGGAGGAGGCTCCTCCCCCACCGAAAAAGGCTAAAGTGAAAACAGCGGCTCTTCCACCACAGCCTCCAAGGTCAACAAAGAAGAAGTCGAACAAGTAGGGGGGCTGAGACGCCGCATGACTGTATTGAAGCGATTGTTTGGACCTTGATTTATTTTCAATGCGTTTGATACTGTTCTAAGTTTTATCTAACTCGTTCTAGTTCCGGTTCTGGCGGTTCCTTGTCTTATACGTTAATATGATAATCGTATCTCCTGCTTTTGTTCATCCTAACCAGCCCTGTACGTTTATACCAGGCGTGTAATATAATATATTGTCAGCCTGCCAATGGGCTGATCGGAGACATGTTGCTGACACATGTATAGGTTCTGCTGCGTAGAGGCGTGATCAAACTTGAGGCTGTGTTCTATGGACGCTTAGATATAAAGTCCAGCCGTCCGCCATCCCATCTCTCCCTTACCCTGTTTCCTCCCCACAAGCATGCAGTCCCCGCCAGCATACGAAACATCAGCCCCTACAAATCCCGACAAGCGCACTCTGCCAGAAGGCTGGATAACCCAATATGATAGCAAGTATGTGAACATCTAATCTTGATCTTTCAATTATAATTAATAATTTCGTTCCCTGTAGCTATCAAGCCTGGTAAGCCTGCACTTGGTTCTATCTATCGATCACTCGGATTGATCAACACACTAGGTTCTATGTAAATACCGCAGCCAACCCACCCGTTACAACATGGACCCACCCTCTAGGTCCCCCTCCACCACCACCCCCGACACAGTATGCTCCTCCCGCCGGCCCACCCCCACCAAACCACGCATCGCACCCCGGCTATCCCAGCGACAACAAGTCCGAGTATAAGGACAACAAGACTGGATATAATGACAACAAGACCGGACATAATGACGACAAGACTGGGTACAACGACGCAAATTATGGTGGACATGGTCCCCAAAATGACTATTATGGCGGCGGCGGAGGCTATGGCGGCCACCCTCCGCAGCAGCAGGGGTACGGAAACCCCCAAGGTGGATATGGATATGAGCAGCAGTACCAACAACAACAGCCATACGGCGGTGGCTCCAGCAGTGGTGGCAGCAGCTCCAAAAGCACGTCTTTCACTCTTCCCCATCTGGATACGAAGACTAATATGACTCGTTTTTCTCCTTCCTTTCAGTGGGTGGCCTCGGTGGTCTTTTTGGAGGCAAGTTGGGCGGCAAACTTGGGAAGATCCCAGGAGGCAGCAGCAGTGGGCACGGAGGTGGTGGGTACGGAATGCCCCAACAACAAGTAATCTATGGGAAGCCACCAAAGAAACACGGCGGCGGCGGCATGGGCGGGGGTGCTGGCCTCGCTCTAGGTGCCGGAGCCGGGCTTTTGGGCGGTCTATTAGTAGCAGATGCGATAGATGATTGTACGTTCTTGGTTTTTTTTCTCCTTACCCGATGTTAATCGATATACACAGCCTTCGACGACGGCGGAGACTTTGGTGACTTCTAAATGAAGTGAAATTCGATGGAGTATAGAAACCGAAAACATTTTTCGTGCCCGGAATATATGTGCTTTGTCTCTGCCATACATGTATCTTTACTCACCACCTATAAATATACCCTTTGTTGATCTGCAAAGCGTGACTATCGCTTAGGATGAAGAAGATCACCAATGTCAAGATGCTAATCAGTTGGTTGGCATAAGGAGCCTGGGGTAAATTTCGTTCCCTGTTTCCAATCGCTAATCGTCCACTTGACTAGGCAGCGCATTTTTACAAGAGTCTACAGATTCGAGGATCCTAACTGACAGCCTGCCTCGATCAAAAGTCCAGTGGCGCAAATCACACTGCAAATCACATTTAGCCGAGTTTATGTCAGCTTTCTGGGTCAAATTCCACTTGACATATTTACATACAAGTTTTAGGTACACGCGTTGCAGTGTGTGTTGATGTTTTGAAGTTAATCTATCACCTTGCTATAAGTAAGGTCTCCCTGCTCTGTCTTTGGCCCAATATGGGCCGAAGTCTCTGTGGATCGCAAATA
>JABCKK010000103.1:0-22509 GCA_018221785.1 Calocybe gangraenosa
TATCATGTCAAGCCACTTTCGACCCCAAGTCAAAACCAGATCGAGTCATGGTGGGTATTGCCGGCCAATGTAGGAATTTTTTGGAATGTATTGCACGCCCTACTGGTATGTCCCCGAATTACTGTTATTATTATTATAAAGTACAACAATCTGATATCTCGCTAGTTACCACCACCGCTGCTCCTCATATCTTCTCCATGATCAAACTCCTACAATTTCTTTCATGATCGACTTTGGTTTAATTTGTAAAAACTTCCTCCCATTATGATCTTACCATGACCGTTAATCACATCCGTTACTGGTACTGGTACTTGACCCATGCTCCATTTTCCCCCATTCTCCACCAAGTAAAATCAACCTTCTGTTGATAAACATTTAAATCACACATTTATTATGCCTATGGCGGAAGTGGTTTGACAAAGATGCCAGGTGAGAACTGGTCTGGTCTGGATGAAAGGAAGATGCTTAAGTATGTGAATGAAGGGTCGCTGACTACGGGTCACACTCTATGTAGTCCTGAGGGTCCGACGCCACCCCCCGCCACCCAAATGGCTAATTATGATTCTCCTTTTTTTTTTCTTGCGGGTGCGGGTTTTAGTTTCAACTTGAAGAAAAGATCCAAATTCGTTGTGAAACAACACAAGTAACAAATCAAACCATTATTGTATTCACGTTCCAAACCTCAAAGCCTGCCCGAACAAATCCCCTCGACCCACTCCAAATCGCTCCTAACCGTCGTCAGATTCTCGTACCCCTCCTCCGTCACATGCACCACATCTTCAATCCTAACCCCACCTACACCAGAGTACCTCTTTAACACCTCCGAATCGACGAACCGCGACGCATGCACTTGCGCACGATCCATGAGGTGTGGGGAAAAGTAGATACCTGGCTCGACGGTGACGACCATCCCTTTCTCGAGCGGGAGTCGCAGTCGGAGGTATTTGTAGAGCACCTCGGGGCCCCAGGCTGAGGTGGTTGACGCTTCTCCTGAAGTTAGTATTGAGGCTTGACGGCCTTGTCCGACGGCGGCGATGGCACCTGTGGAGCGGTCGATGGGTTTGGAAACATCAGGTACGTCGTGGATGGCCTAGACCATGCGGGAACCACGCTGAGCTCAATCCCTTCCTGAACACCTCTTCTTCCCCCTCCCAATGTTCTTTTTCAAAATCCCCAACTCTCTGAATCCCTTGATGCATACCCTGTGGACTTCGTCCCAGTGGACCCCGGGTTTGACGAACGCAAAGGCGGCGGATTGCATAGCAAGTACGAGGGAGTAGATGGCGCGAGCTTCGGTGGTGAAGAACCCGTTGTTGCCTACGGGCATGGTGTGTGTGCTATCGGAGGCGTAACATGTGTATTCGCAGCCGGCATCGATGAGGAGGACTTGTGGGTGTGGAGTTTTGGGCAAGGTGGAGGTTGTGAAGGGTTGATTGTTGGTGGTGGTTGAGTCGGAGGTGATGGGGTCCCCAGGCGAATTCGCGGTCGTTGCAGCAGTAGTGGAGTGTTGAGGCGGCTACGATGGGGAAGTAGACTTGATGGACGGCGCTGAGGATGGGTGTTGAGGATTAGAGAATCAAAACTGACCCTTCTCAATGACACGGAGCGACAAAGATGGCTTCAGCTGATGGAAGTGGATGACCGGCCGCTTTAGCTTTGACGATTTTACCAAGGACAGGCATGACGACCTTGTGTGCGCGCGAGCTGATAGCGTTTGCATGCCTTATCGCCTCGATCTCCTGTCAATCCTTTATTGCATGGTTGCAGTGCTATGAGGAGATGGTGCAGGTAATAAAAGTGTCGAAACAACTGGATACTTATCTATGTAGGTATGCGACTGATTGTTCCGTTTAGCTGGAGAATCGCATGATAAGTATGAGCTTGAACTGGAATACCGTGTCCGCGAATTTGGATCCAGCGTCTATTGGGAGCAAGACCCCCCTCTAACCTATCACTCGTTGAAAAAGTCTCTCAATTGTCGCATGGAGTAACCTTATGCCCTCCATTCCATATACGACTCCACAAGCGACCCCTCATGTTGCCAACACAGCGTCTGCTTCGCCATGCTCATGTTGATTATGAATGCCTCCTCACTGACGGACTCATATCGTTATGACACTCAAACAGATTATTGTAATCTTAACGAACTCAAAGCTTAAAGTCCCCACCCACTGTTCTTTTTTTCTATATACCAAGTTATTGCAGAGCATCAGCGACCATTTCCAAGATCTCTTTCACAGCCTTCCCGCTATTATTGACATCCTTTGCGATGGATTGCCACATTGGCGAATGGTGTGGTTCAGCGGCAACACAACGAGCCCTTACAGTCTCACGGTACTCCTATAAACGAAAACAAGGGTTAACAGATGATGGGCCCACGGAATCCGTTGTTCTCACCTCAGTTCCATGTTGTCTCTCAAATTTCAACCACCACGCCCATGAATCTCCGAGATCTGGTTCTGTGGTAACAGACCTTTCAAACCACTGCCTAGCCTTCTCGATTTTCCTTTCCTGCCAGAAAAGTCGTGCAACAGTACAGAGAATAACAGGGTCATATTTGGTCTTCTTCAGCGCGTCGACGCTCCGGGCCTTCCTCTGCGGTCGCGCTTCTGCCCATATAGCCATCGACCAGAGAACCCCGGAACCAGGGCAATCTTGCAACCCACGTGCGAGCATGGCTTTAGCTTGTGCTACACCGCCCGATCGCTCCTCGACCTCCACAGCCTCCGCCCACAAGACGTCCGAGGCTGGGTTGACTAAACGCGCCTTCTCAAGAAGAGCGCGGGCTTTGATACTCTTTCCATCGACTTCTTCCAGCCTACTGGCAAGGATCCATAAGGTTGTCTCCTTTGGACATGCCTTATACCCAGATGCGTAGGATGCACGCGCAGCGGCGTAGTTTTTCTGCGACTGCTGGATCTGGCCTTGGATCATGTACAGCTTTGCAAATTTTGGGAATTTAGAAAGGGCGGTCGACACTGTCTCAAGTGCCATCGATATTTGGCCCCGTTGACGTTCAAACACGGCAGATTTCATCCATATCTGAATCATGGTTGGTGATTAGTCTATGAAAAGGGATTGAGGCAAGTGTTTACGGACCCGTTCAGTGTCAGCGACTGTTCGTGCACGGACTAATAACTCTCTAGCAACGCCAAGTTCACCATTTTCTGCCTCAAGTTTCACTGCTGCTAGCCATATCTGTTCACTTTCGGGGTTCGCAACAAAGGCACGTTCCAAAACCTCCCGAGCGGCAGGAACATCCCCAGCCATCCATTTTTCTTTTGCGGCCATAAGCCATAGAGTTTCTGATTGCGGGCAGTGAACAACGGCCCTTCTGAGGATGGCATCGAGGCTGTCTCTATGGTGACAGGAAACATCAGAATGAATGACATCAAAAGCGACTTGGGAGTATTACCTCGTACCATGCGCCTTTTCCAAATCTGCAGCTCTTCGCCACATATCTCGCTTGTCCGGAAAAACTTTTAATGCATAAGCCAGCACAGCCCTGGCAGTGCCCACCCTGCCTCTCGACTCAGCACTCTCCACGTCGCCAATCCAAGTATCCAAACGGTCCTCCTCCTCAATATCCATTGCTACTGTCGCTTTGACGATGGCTTCACATGTCCGGGGTGAGCCCTCAGCCTCACACCTTTCTGCCTCTTTCAGCCATTGTTCCCGAGTGAGGAGGACTTGATGACGCCGGAGCTCGCGCACACCCGCTTCGATTGTCTTATCAACAACCTCCAATGTCTTGTTTCGTTCGTCCTCTGTTTTCTTCTGCTCTCCTTCTGGAACCGTGTCGATCCCCTGCTCTAACAACCGGCCCGCGGCGATCCAAATTTCGTGGCTAGTAGGAACAGCCTTTCTTGCCTTATTTAGCACCGCTTTCGCTTTTTCTGGAGTTTCGAGCCGGGCAAGTGCAAGCCAAAGTTCGACAGATAGCGGTATTACTTCAACAGCGCGGGAGAGTAACACACGGGCATCCGCTATTGATGATTCGAGATTGACAGTTTCCTTCCATAATCGGACAGAATTGGGGATTTGCTCCAGGGCTTTGGGAGGATAGATTAAAGCCAGCAAGGGTATAGAAACAGTGACGGACCTTTTCTTAAAACACGCTTCTTGGCCTTCACATCATGCTCCAAGTCCGCAGCGGCTAACCACACTTTTACGCTCTGGCCAACATGTTGCACCGCGTTTGCAAGAATGACTTTGGCATCGTTATTATTCTGGTAGTGTCAGCCACCTTGAGTACATCTTTTGAAGGTTGGCTGCCAGAGTGACTCACATGAAGTCGAGCTGCCTCTAGCCAGACATCCTCGCTTTTTGGACATTGCTCGCAACCTGCGTTGATAAGTTTCCTTGCAGCTACCATACGGCCGGCATGCTCTTCGAGGCATGCTGCGGCAATCCAACCAGGGCCATGTTTTGGATTCGACTTCACCAATGAATCAAACAACATCCGCGCGCGTTTGATATCACCAATTTCAGCATCGGATTTGATGACAACGCTGTCGAGCGAAGTGAGGTAACCCTTCGGGTCGACGGAGGTAGATGTACCAGATGCAACGGATGAGCTGTTCGATATCTGTGTAATAAGATGGGTGAGGTAAGTTGTCAGCCGTTACATTTTTTTACATACCTGGTCAAGCTTGAGTGAGAGAATCTTGTCACGAGCCTGACCCATTTCCACGAAGTTGGTAAGTGTTCCGGAATCAGCTGGTGTTTCGAATCCTCCAGACTAGCAATATATTTATGTTGAAATACGTTAAAAGTTGGGTAACGAAAAAAAAACCCACCTCTTGTTGTCTCGCATCTAGAGCATTTTCGTACTCGTTTTTACTTCGATCGCCAACAATGATGCTGTCCGGCACAGCAAATGCCCTGTCGTCCCTGCGCCTCTTTTTTCGTGTGAGATTTCCGACCTCAGGAATGTTCTCCCATTCGTCATCAGTAACCGCTGACAGGCCACGCTTTAGGTCGGCAAACTGTTGCTGAATCTTTGGGCGCTCCGCCCGGTGTTTTGTAAGTTCGAGTTGCTCCTGTGCTTCTCTGGTAAAGGTGAGCGCCAGACAAAAAAAGGGAACTAATCAGTGAAACAAAGGAAGAGTAGCCCAGAGACTAACCAGAACGGACCTTCGTGCTTTACGCCTTGCGTCCATTGCCTGATCAACAGAGTCATATATCTTATCGGCTTCTTCATCGTCCTGTTCATACGTAGTACCCGCAAACAGGCCGTACTCGTTGTCGGGGTCTTGGAATTGGTCGGGGTCTACCTCAGCCTCTTCCCCGCGTTTTGCTTGAGCCTCCCTATCTCGAAGTAAATAGGACTGCTTGTGTGATTGAGTTCAACATACGCAATGACTTCAGCTGAAGGGCCCTCTCGTGCAGGTCCGATATCAGACCTCGTAGTGAACCCAGAAGCACTAAAATCTGCTAAGCCTAGTCAACCTTTGTGATGAAACGAAACACCTACCCTCGACCAAGACCTGCCACATATGAGGCAGGTGCAGGCATAGACAAAAATGCCAGCTTATTGGGCTTGTTAGATGCCATTCCTGAAAATGTTATATATCGTCGAAGTTGCACTTGGTCGAAGTGTATGATTGAGCAGGCCTAAATAGCAACAAACAACCTCAACGCCTGCAATTCACTCCAAACACACATATGTTACATACTCGGTCTATAATACAAGCGCATGAGTTAGAATATCTATTTCTCGTGGTCCACAAGTCATAGAACGTTATCTTCCAAATCAACCACCAACAGTCACATCAGTTGTTCATTCGCTCTTGGCCTCAGCATCAACAGCACCCCCCAGTCCCGTCTCCTTGTCCGTCTTTCCAGCAACAATATCCCCATCAGAAAGTGGACTGCTCTTGAACTTCGTTCCTTTCGTGTTTGCACCTCTGATAGTCGCAGCAGTATCTCCAGAGACTGACGTGCCGACACCTAGGTTTGCTGTGGAGGCTGCATTACTACTTGTTCCGATCATCCTACGCTTCCGATCCAGGAGTACAGCTTCAAGTGGTAGAGCGGGTAACCCACTGCTATTATTCGAAGTCACGGCAGGACTAGTGAGTGGAGAAGGTGCTACAGCAGCCATTGTAGTCGATCCGGAGTGCTCAGCAATGGTGACAGGATGACTAGCAGCAGAGGCATGCAATATAGGCCGAGAAAGTACTGGCGGGCGCGTCTGACCTGATGCTGAAAAGCTCAAGCTCCCCATCTTCGAAACACCACTTTGCGCGCGGTCAGGACTAGCCAAAGGGGCGACTTTTTCATCCATAGGAGTGTCCGAGTCTTGATCCCGAGGAATGGGGGGTGCGCTCCTCGACCTTAAAAAGCCAAGACCTCCGAGGCCCTTCAAGGCAGTGGGCATGTAGATTGTCCCACTTGGTGCATGCTTTGCCGCGGTGGAAGGGTCATCGGCATGTGCAACTATGGGAGCGTGGGGTTCGGTCTTAACAGGAGGAACCTCGTATGGATCGCCACGAGCACCTTGAGGATCGAATTCGTCATATATTTCCTCGCCGATTAACTCTAATTGTTGAATCAGTCTTATAAATGATGGAACAGATGATGAGCTGTACCTTCCAGGACGTCCTCGAGAGTTATAATTCCTAAAGGCATGACAGCCGGGTCAAAGTTTTTCAAAAACTACAAAGATGGGAAGATTTGGGCATATGAAAGAAACGACGCGTGAACGTAACGTACTTCCTCAGCACCTTCCTTCGCCAGAACGGCGTCGGCTGGCATACTTTGTTCAAGCAGAGACCTAGAGGTCATACCAGCGGCTGCCTTGGGAATCTGGAACCCCAACTTTCCGCTTATCTTACCACGCTCATTCTTCTCAACTGGAGACTCCTCTTCATCCGTTTCGTTGTCAATTGAAGGCTCTAGCTTGACTTCTGATGGCTTACGACCCCGCTTTTTGAAGGACTTGTGTTTCGTCTCTGTTCCTTCGAGGGGTGGTCTATGAGCGTAGTCCTTCTCGGATATGCCGTCTTCTCTCAGCGTCGCCTCCTCGCTTTCCTGGAGTCCGACGGGTTTACCACTACCCTCAATCTCCTTCTCTTCATCGCTGGTATCCGAGTCACCCATGCCAACCCGTGCGCGCAAACGCTGTGTTAACCCACGTTTCACGGCCTTCTTCACACTAGCAGCCTGTAATAAATTCAGTGAAGTTTTGGCTAGAATGACCTGAGCTATCCACACCTTCTCTACGCTGAAACGGCTGACGATGGCCATATGGCTTCTGCCTTCCTGGAACTTGTCAAGAATTCCTAGAAGAGGTTCGTTGTTAGGGACAAACGGAACCTTGTTCAAAGGGATCTTGCGCAGCGGAGTGGCATCTGCTGAATTTAAGAACACAAAATACAGCGAGAAGTACAGCTTGCGAACCTTTAGGGTCCAACAAGACGCACTGCTTAACCAAAAGGATGCCGAGTATCTTCTTTAACTTCTTTGTGCGGTCTTTAGTCGAGCCATCATCGGTGCCACCAAGGGTTGATATAGGCACATCGATTTCTTCGTAAACAGGGACACGACTATGTCCCGTTTGACATATTTTCTTGAGTAAGTCGTAATCCAGCTTTGAATTGATAGAGAGCATGAAGACCTCGTCGATGGGCGTCATAGCCTTGATCAAGCAATTAGATTACTTTGATAATGGACATGAGCGACGGTGTCTCGACCGACCTGTTTTACAACCTTCTCTTGTAGATCCAAAGTCGCTCCTATAATAGTTACAGTGTCGGTCTTGAGATCTCCTCCGAGTGGTGCGTGGGACGAGTGCATAGCAATCAATTCTTTTAGCTCCCCGCGGCGATAGATAATACCATGATGCTGTCCTAGAACAAACTCGAGTAGCTTTGCGACTGGCCATGCAATGATACCCTGATCACACACAGGATGATTGAATAGACGATTTAAATGAACTAAAGATCATTTGACATACCAAGACAACTATCAGGCATTTCGTGAACCCAGCCATCTTGGCACCAAGGTAGAGGCCATGGCGAGTGAAGAGAGATTGAGGGATAATTTCTGCGAAACTAAAGGAGGAGTTATTAGTCAGAGAGGGTTGCCAAGGATAAGACAGCCAAGCGGCTTGGTTTAGCCCGAACGCGATCGGCAATTGCTTGAAACGCGTGACGTCACCTATCGTGCGCCACACCACGTATTCGTATTGTATCAAGACGAGATAAGATGAGATGAGAAAGGTGAAAGTGTAGAAGACCGAGCACCACTGCCAGCATACGAGAAATTGCAAACCGAAGAAGAAAAAAAAGGCGAACTTACATGATAATTAGCACGGTGCTGACCACGACGCCCTGGGTTCCACCCCCAAGCACGGAGTCGGCAATAACAGGGAGGGTTTCGTTGACTATCATGTTTGCCAGTAACAGGGTGACGAGAAGTAGGTGACCATTTTTGCGGATGGGTTTGATCTTGCGGGCGTATTCGCGCTGTTTGCTGTGAAATGAAAGGGAGAATAAGCGTGGATTGTGGAAGGATGGCTTTGGAGGCTGGTTGCCTCGTAAGTCGCCTACGTTGTTCCGCTTGTGCTCAACACGCTGAGCTGCGTCTCGTCCAAACTCATATAACCTAATGTTAATCCGGCAAATAGTCCGGACATGAGTACGAGGACTGGTATGAGCACTGCGAACGCAATATCTTTGCGATCATGGGGGTTAAACTTCTCTTCTCGTTTTGCGAAATCATGGCTGCCTCCGCCATTGCCACGGATGAGTCTGGTTGCTTGCTGAGAAGTAGCGGAGAGAAGGGTGTAGAGGACTGTAGATTTACGATAATACGCATTTCTCGTGGAGAGAGGAGCAGGGACCATTCGACGTCAACGTTGCAAATGACCTTCTCTTGCCCCTTTCCATTCTAATTTTGTACACGTATCCGTAAGTTGATCCCGTGACGTGATTCCACTTCTTTCACTCATGTCGCCATTCTTGATATATCATAAAAAAGAGCGCCAACAGAGTTTTTATTTAAGTTTCTCAGCAGTAACTCCATATATGATGCTAAGAAGTGGGTAAGTGCACTGGTGAAAATAGAAGGCTCTCATAATTATCAGCCTTTTCAATTGACTGTTGGCCTTAGAAGCTTCTGAGCTTGTTGAATCACAACGCAGTCTGCATCACCATGGTAGTTACTAGCAAAGTACTCGTACTTGTGCAGTGCAATGTGCATGCATGCCTGCAAGGCCAAGATGCCAAGATGCCCTTGATCATGAGATTGATCAGAAAGTCCAACACGTGATTGCTTTTTTTGCGTAACCAGTGATCTGAGCTTCTTCCTTAGTCCAGTACCCATCAACCTCCCAACCATGGTTCGAGCGAGAAAAGAGAAGGGCAGAGCCATGCACCCCTTTCCTGGAAACCAACTGAACTTTGCAAAAAAATCGGCGGGCGCATCTGATGTGATTCTTAAGGGACAAATTCTCGCACTTGGGGGAACCCAAGAGGACGTTGACTTGGTGAAAAGTGGAGGCAATCGATCTGCTCATACCCTAAATAGTGATGATGTGAGCAGTTTTTAGGAAATGTTTCATCAACTTTACACGTTTCTTTAGCCTGCACTTTCGAAAGATGTCTCAGCATTCTTGAGAGACTTAAACATCGGTGGGAGTGAACGTCAAGCTACGAACCAATCGAAAGTGGGAAAGGTTCAAAAAGTGACAGAATCTAGTTCCAAGGACCTCTCAAACTCGACAGGACGCAGAAAAGCCCAGACGAACGGTCCAAAAAATACATTACAGACGGTAAAGTCTGCTATTAAATGGTTTCGGAGTCGGAACTGACGCCCAAGAAGCTCAACGCATCAAAACCCATATTACCTCGCAAGGTAAACCCAAAAGAACAGACGAAACCTAAGGATGCTGCTAAAACCGAAGCGTCAGTAGAAGAACTCAAACCAGTGATCCAACTTCCCGCAAAGGTGTCATTTGACTCGAAGTCATCCTTCGTTTTTCAGCCCATTTCACTATGGCATGGATCATTGCCCTCACTCCCTCCTCTTGACAAGCCAGCACCACCCGTTACACCTGATCTATTGTCCTCTCTTACCCAAAAGGCCTCTACACTTCATTTTGCAGATATTCGCACATTCCAGACCTCCTCTAGCTCGTCTTCTGAAGCAGGTTTCCTTTCCAAAATCATCCAGTCAGGTACACTTTCCGACAGGCTTAGTGCGCTAACGCTGCTAGTGCAGAGTAGTCCTGTTCATAATACTAAGTCATTGGAAACGCTCAAAGGCATGGCGGAACGAGGGAAGGGAAAAGGTGGCCGCGAAGAAAGTTTGAAAGCATTGCGCTGCGTTGTAGACTGGTGGGTTGGTGGAGGGGCGCCTGATCGTAAACTGAGGTGAGTGGAAGAACTCTATATGGCGGCCAAGTTCCGATAGTCTAATCAACTATAGATACTTCCGTGACCAGCCTTTGAATCACCCTTCAGCGACAGACGAGCTTTTATTGATTTGGTTTTTCGAAGATTGGTTAAAGAAATTTTTTTTTTCAATCCTTCAGATTCTTGAGGTGCAGCTCAACTTTGTATCGCTATATTGCCTTCCAACACTATTCAACAGACCTTATCCCTTGACCCCTTGCAATATGTGCGAATGCAATCCTTGACGCTCATACTCACTCTGTTGCGGGACAAGCCAGAACAAGAACAAAATCTTCTTCGTCTCCTCGTCAACAAGCTTGTATGTCAACTATTTTATCCGCGGTCATGATTCTAAAATCATAGCAACTTGTTACCCATCTGAGTATAGGGCGACACAGAAAAAGCCCCTTGTTCACGCGCATCGTATCACCTCCTTAATCTTCTTCAGTCGCACCCTTCAATGAAAACTGTTGTCGTGCGCGAGATTGTTGCGCTTGTCCTACGCCCACCAGCGCCTCCTCTTGCTCCCTCTGCTCCTTCTGTCGCCAAACATATCCGCTTCACAGACACGGAGCTAAAATCACGACCAAAAGCTACACCACCCAAAAGTCAAGGTGACAAGGGCGCTAACCCTCACGCTCGATATTACGCTATAATCACATTGAATCAAGTCGTACTGACACCAGGTGACCGGGATGTTGCACTCATGCTCATGGACGTATATTTTGAGATGTTCAAAGAGTTGCTTGGGACGGAAATAGCAGATGAGGAGGAGGAGGAAATGGGAGAGGTCAGGAAGGATAAGAAAGGACGGGTAGTCATCAAGGGTGATAAGAGGAAAGGTATCAGGACAACCGCACAGGTGAAGGGTGCAGGTGGGTTCGCGGAGGTGGATGATGCGCAGTCTAGGCTCATATCTGCCATCTTGAGTGGTGTGAACCGTGCTTTACCATTTGCTAGAGTGGATGTTGGGGACATTGGGTATGTGGTCCTCTGCTTTTGACCATGTTCAATTCGTCCTGAGCGTCCAAGGCTGAACAAACATATCGACACACTCTTCAAGATAACACACACCTCCACCTTCAACATCTCCCTGCAAGCGCTAGTACTCATTCAGCAAATCACGGCTTCTCTCATATCCTCATCCAAGCCTACCTCCTCCTCCGCCCCAGTCTCAAAATCCATCACGGACAGGTATTATCGTACACTCTATGACTCCCTACACGACCCGCGGCTGGCTGCATCATCGAAACAAGCCATGTATCTCAATCTTCTCTTCAAATCTATTAAAGCCGATGTAGGTAATGCAGATGGAGAGCGAGTGAAAGCAATGGTGAGGCGATTCGTGCAAGTCCTGGTCAGTGGAGGTGGTGGTGCCTCGGAGTTCATTGCGGGAGGCTTATACCTCCTAGGTGAAGTAAGCGCCGCTCACCAATCTCTCGTTGCATTGTTGACTGATGATTGTATTCCGTAGCTCTTTGGTACTATTCCGGGACTTCGCTCCATGATGAACGAACTTCCAACGCATGAATCAGAACCTTACGATCCACGTAAGCGTGATCCAAGATACGCACATGCATCCTCGACACCTCTCTGGGAACTGGTGAGCCCCCATCTATACCCTCACACTCATGCTTACTCAACACCCTTTCGTCCTAAAAACCATAGACCCCTCTTCTACATCACTATCACCCCGCCGTCTCACTACACGCACGGCAATTGCTTACCTCCCAGCCGCTCACCGCCACTGCGGACCTGTCGCAAAATACGCTCTCGCATTTCCTTGACCGATTCGTATACAAAAATCCTAAAAAAGCAAAGCAAGATGTGTCTACGGCGAAGGGCGCAAGCGCGATGCAGCCGGCGGCTAGCGGAACCGATGGGACCAGCGTTAAACTCGTGAAGGGGGAAGTGGAAGATGCCTTGTTAGTGAACGAAAAGGAGTTCCTGAAAAAGAGGTTAGAGGACATACCAGTTGATCAGGTATGCCATTCTTCATTTTGTTGTATATTTCACCCGTTCGGGCTGTGCGGACTTGACTTAACAATACCTCTCGCCCGTTTTTAGTTGTTTTATCATAGATACTTCTCCAGGAAGGATACGATAGAGAAAGCGAAGGCAGCCAAGGTCGAGAAGAGGAAAGGCCAAGGTGCTGGGGACTCGGACGACGAAGATGGCGACAGCGTTGACAGCGAAAGTCCTGGTATTGACGCAGGTGAACAGGATCTAGAGGCTGCTGAAGATGAAGATGAAGACAGCGACGAAGAGGAAGCTGAGATATGGAAGGTAAGGAACAAACAATCAAGCGTATATTGAAGATAACAGCTAATCAAACTACCTCAGGCCATGAAAACTTCTATACCCAAGAGTGCAAGAGTTGGTGATGACCTCTTGGAGGATGATGAGGACGACGATTTCTCTTCAGGCCTCGACTTGAGTGACAGCGATGAACAAGGAGAGTCAAACGATGACGACGGTGAAAATGAAGACCTCTCTTTGGCGGAGGGTTCAGATGATGAAGATTTGGTCTCTCTAAAAGGCGACGGTCTAGATGGCCTGATCGAATGGGACGGTTCAGACTCGGAAGATGAACCCAAAGAAGGAAACGAGGAATGGGGTGGCATCATTAGTGGCGACCCCACTGCGAATAACAAAAAGCGCAAGCGTGAGGAAACAGCTCGCGATAAGAGGAAGAAGCTTAAGTCGCTCCCTACGTTTGCCAGCTATGAGGATTACGCGAAGATGATTGAGGATAGTCCGGACAACGATGTCTAGCTCCGCGGGCTTGGTTTCGGAATTTACGCTCTGAGCTTCAGATTATCTACCCAGCTTATATAGTATTGAGGACTCGGGTCTAATTAGCATGTTATGTGGTACCCTGGGTGGCGAAACTCAGAGTTAGTCGCAGAGTCCGTTGCCAATCAATAACAATCATCCGCCAACGTCGCGTCAACTTCCAATCCAACAAGAGGGGGACCACTGACCAGTCCGACTCCACGCGGAAACCAGGGTGATGGTATATTATTTTATTATGCAAAGCGCCTAATTAACCATCAAAATCACCCTTATCTAATTCTGACCCCCTCTGCCACCCGGTTCGGATCTCAACCTTTCTTATATGACCCCCGCATCAACCTACTAATTGGGTACCCCGCTTTCATGTATTTGCGACGCTCCCTCACCCTCTTTCGTTGTTTCTCGACTTCCACTAGTACGCATGTACCCGTGACTGTCGGTATACGGTAAGCCAACAACTTCATGCACACTATACTTGTGACGTATGCATCATTGGCAGCCGCGAAGATCCGAAACGAATATGGGAGAGACGAGCTCCCCTAACACCGTCTGCAGTCAAGGATCTCGTCAAACACGGTGTCAACGTCGAATTTGAACACTGTGACCGACGGGTGTTCCAAGATGCAGAATATATTAAGGTATAGCAGCTTTAACCATTACTACATCACTATATGCGTGTGACAATATGCCTACGCTTTTGCATAAGCTGGAGCCGTTCAGCGCTTTTTCCGTTGCAACAAATCTTGGATAGTGCGGCCTTCCCCGACGCGTACTTGATAACCTCCTTTATCGTACTCCATGTAACACACAAGGCTGAAACTGAACCTGCAGGCTGGCGCTGTTCTCAAACCATCTCTAGAAGATGCGCATATTATAGTAGGAATAAAAGAAACACCGCTTCATGAAGTCATAACTACTCCAATAACTGCTCCGTCCAGCTCCAAATCGACACGTTCTAAGTATGCACGAACCCATTTAATGTTCTCGCACACGGCAAAGGGTCAACCGTACAACACGCCATTACTCGCAAAATTCGTTGGAGACTCGTCTACAGAGTCGCTCCCCAATGAGGGCCGACCACGGCTCATCGATTATGAACTCTTGACAAATGAGTCGGACGGAAAACGAACTACAGCTTTTGGCTGGTTTGCTGGGGGTAGGCAAAGATCTGTGGCCGTGATTTTATACTAATCACCCCTTGTAGTCGCTGGAGCCCTCGAGTCACTTTCTTCTATGGCCCACTCGCATCTTGAGAACGGCATTGCATCTCCTTTCCTCGTATGCTCAAAATACTCTTCGCGTGACTGAAAGAAGAGTGACCAATTTTTCCAACTAGTTTACTCCTCGACCTCATACACATCCTTCATTGAAGAGCCTCCGCGAAGCTTTACGAGAAATAAAAGAGCGAATCATTAAAGGAGGGACGCCCCCGACGCTGGGTCCTTTCGTGATTGGATTAACTGGGTATGCTAGTATACGATCCATGATTCAATGATAAAGTACTAATCCTTCAAAGGAACGGCAACGTTTCTCAAGGCTGCCTAGACATCTTGTCCGAGTTACCTATCGAAAAAGTTAAAGTAAAGGACCTCCATTCGCTGGTCACGAACAAAGGCAGGTTTACCTAAATAATTCATACCACATCCTATTAAATCCTCTCTAGATACCAGTTTAAATAAGGTAATAATCCATCAATCTAATTTAAAACAAGATGTCCTGTTACTGACTGAGTTCAGATTTACCTCGTACATGCCATGCCACAGGACTATCTGGTCCATTCCGACGGGCGTCCCTACGATCGTACAGATTACTACTCCCGACCTCAATCCTACCGCTCCAATTTCTGTGAAACTGTACGTACCATGTCTTACTGATCTGCTATTCCCCCTCCCTTAAATGAGTCTCAGGTTGCACCCTACCTCACGCTTTTCCTCAATGGTACTGGTTGGTCTTCTAAGTTCCCTAGGCTCATGACGAACGAACAACTCGTGGTGGCTCTTGAGCATGCTTGCGCACTTGGCGGGGCTCGATTTACCAACATAGGCGACATAAGCTGCGATATTGGGGTTGGTGCTTTCTATGACTCTGAAAAGCTATCGTCAATAACCTCATTGGTAGGGCGGTCTTGAGTTCCTTACTCGTGCTACTACGCTGTCATCTCCGTTCTACAAAATTACAGTGAACAGATCCCCCAGCACTACTCCCTTACTTTCCGTACAAATGATGTCCGTTGACATTCTTCCGGCTTCCCTCCCACTTGACGCATCGCGCCATTTTTCTGATTGTCTCTCCCCTTACCTTGAGAGCCTCATAAGGAGCTATCAGACCGGGAGCAGTGATAAGTATACGGAGGCATTGGATCGCGCTACGATCGCACAAAACGGAATGCTTTTAAAAAAGCACACCTGGCTCCAAAATGCCGTTGATAAGTTTTATGTCGGTAAGGGTGACAGGTCAACGGTAACATCCCAGCGTGAAGCCAATGGATCGGAAGCCCAAGCTAACGATGTCCAGACTGTGGATGGACCAGCTCGTCCAACAGGGAGAGTAACGAAAAAGAAAAATGTGCTCATGCTTGGGAGCGGGATGGTTGCCGGTCCAGCTGTGGATGAGATCTCGAAAAGGTCCGACATTCGGCTTGTTGTTGGTGAGATCTCTTCACAAACGCTGCAAACATTCTATTGATGTAAACACTTCCAGCGAGCAATTCGTTAAGCGAACTTGAAAAGCTTAACAAGGAATACCCAAATATTGAGTACAGTGTACTCGATATATCGAACGAAGCTGCAATCTCTAGCTTCATAGCTCAATCAGACGTTATCATAAGGCGAGTTCATTAAGCATAGGGTTAGAGACAAGCTTGTCTAACCCTGAATATTTAGTCTCCTCCCAGCCCCATTCCATTCAGGCGTCGCAAAGCTTTGCATAACACACAAGAAGCATCTTGTGACTGCCTCTTACATTTCTCCAGAAATGAGTGGCTTGCACGATTCGTAAATGGAGTTCATCTGACAATGATATGATTTGGTGCTAATGATGCGTTTTCTCCTACAACCAGTGCCCTCGATGCGGGTGTTCTACTACTCAATGAAATTGGTCTAGATCCAGGTATCGACCATTGTTCCGCTATCGACCTGATGTCGACATTACGGTCACAAAATAAGGAAATTATCTCATTCACCTCCTTCTGCGGAGGTCTACCCGCGCCTGATACGGAACACACACCCCTACGCTACAAGTTCAGCTGGAATCCTAGGGGCGTACTCCTCGCCGCTATGAACCCCGCGCAATTCAAGCTCAACGATACTGTAAGTGAACTTCACCAGTTGTAAACTCTCCTAACGAGGTTTCGTTCGAAGATTTACAAGATATCTGAGGTTGATTTGTTAAGAAAGTATTTTCCCCAGGTCCCAATTACCCCTGACTTTGCGTTGGAGGGCATCGCCAATCGGAATAGCCTCATCTATGGTAGCCAATACGGGATCGAGACTGCACGTACGATTATGCGTGGTACACTAAGGTAAACATGAAAATCAATTGTTGTTGCCACTCTCATAGTTAAACGGTTCCGCTTTCTAGATATCCTGGTTTTGCAAGTTTGATGCAGTCCTTCCGAGACTTGGGTTTCCTCAACACAAAGAACGTCATGCACCTTTCCAACTGGCCCTCTTTCATCACCAACTGTCTGACACACCAACTCAACGCCAACGTTCAAGACAAGTCACCGATCACCACAATTTCCGAGATAATTCCCCCAGAGAGCCTACCAGCACTTCAAGAAGCGCTTAACTGGTTTGGGCTACTCCCTGGACCAGGTTCCCAGAGTCCACTCCCCACGTTACCTTCGGAACCTATGAGCGCCCTCGATATTTTCGCATACCTCCTTGCACAAAAACTTGCTTACAAATCCCACGAGCGTGACATGGTCGTTCTGTCGCACGAAATCGTCACTCAACGGCAAGACAGTCCTGAAAGGGAGGTACACACGTCATCACTCATCACATATGGAACTCCTCAAGCGTCTGCGATGGCACGTACTGTGGGCATTCCTGTCGCTATTGCTGCTTTGGGTGTGTTAGACGGTACGATCGCAGTTAGGGGTGTTCAAGGCCCTACAGACACGAGTATCTATAAGTCCGTCCTAAGAGGGCTGGAGGAGGTGGGCTTGGGCATGAAGGAGACCACAACTGTCGTGGGAACTCAGAAGACACTAGAAGAGACACTGAGCAATGGGATGGTAGTACCATGAGTGCAGAACCTAACAACCCTGCGTGGCCGGGTTTTGGACTTTCCAAGGATGTGTCATACCCTGCTTTCTGGATACTCCTGTAGAGCATTTGTAGCATATCAAGAGACACCTGTTGTCTTATTAGTTGTATATAGTAGAATAAAATTACGACTAATTTATATCCAGGTCGTGAGAGAGCTGAACAAACCACACAGAAACAAACGTATTGCCCGAGGTAAGAAAAATTATCGCTGTTATTGGTCGATGGGTATCTTATTGTAACGGATGGAATGACGAGGTATAGCTGCGAGGTACTGCCCCAAAAATAAACACCGAAGAAGGCGCAGCGGGTTGTAATGTTTCGCTAGTTGCATAAGTAGTTGAACTAGGATAATCGTGGTCAGCATTCGCCATTAACTCATTCGTAAACAAATGATTCACTATATTGGAAGAAGATGTTCGACAGTGGGACGGATTGGTTCTGTGTAAAGTTTCAGAAAACTTGAAAGATAAAAAAACGCGAGAGTTTTTGGTCTACCTCTATGACAAGTGACACTTCATCGGACCCCAGCTCGCGTGCCAAAAAGTATATCCCTCCTAAACGAAGTGTTCATATCAGAATTTCGGAGAAATGGTACAAAGAATACCAGGGAGACGCCATGGGTCCTTTACACGCAACATGAGAGAAAATAGGGGGAAATGATTCATGAGTGCAAGGAGGGTTTCAAGGCTTGCTTGAAGGAGGAGGACGCCAAGTCGCATCTAAACAAACATGCATATTTCAGAGCAAGTACGGCTGACAGAAGACGGGCATGTCCATACTACAGCGAAGAGTGCATAATATGCCAAGACCGTCGGGAAAAGAAACGCAACTAGGGTAAATAAAATCGTGCCAAACAGTAGTTGATCAATATCGTATTCCCATGAGTCTGTTCGATTTCGTAAAACATTATAACGTTTTCCTGAACTAATTATCAGCCATCGATTAAAGGACATTGTGGCATGTAATACATACCTCTGAACAAGTTCCACAGAGAAGCTGCAGTCTTCAGCATTCTCTGATACACTGCACCGGATACGGCATAACATACGTAGATATGTGCAGTTAAAAGCGCAAGCATATCCAGAAGGAGCGAGATGGTAATAGTGACGCCCCCCGAACTTAGGATACCAATCGCGTAAATTGTAAGGGGTAGGTAAGGTATGCCTGGGTGTAATACGCCTAAAAAAAGTACAGTCAAGCACGACCTCGAAGTTGAGCAGCTTACCGCCCCACAACGTCACTAATCCGATGAAGGTATGCGAATAGAAGCGACTGAGCTCCGTATTCAGTTTCAAGCCAGCAGGCCACGAGTCTAACCATTGGAGAGCCCACTGAACCCAGTCAATCAGCAATCTCTACAAAATAGATCATGAGTCAAGTAGACAGGCCATCAGAAGAGAACAGTCATTGAACCTCGACCGTTAGAATCAACATCCGCGATAGCACGAGATGGTTTTCACAAAGGAACGAGCCAACCGCAACACCCAGTGTGACATCATTGAGGATTAGCCAAACAGTGTTGAAGAAACTGGATCAGTCGCTTCTCGAAAGACGTTACAGTGAGTCAAATGATATATGCACCGACTTTGTATAGCGTGCTGAGTATATATATATGGGCATAGATGCACGGTAGCGCAAGCTCCCCACTTCAGTGGAAAAGAAATCCATCTGTTCGGCTCTGACGTCAATCTGCTGAACTAGAAAGTGAAATGTCAAGTGTAATTAATCAGTCGGTCCATAGCCAACGTACCCGTAGCTGAGATGTCCCTCAAAAGAGGGACCGAAAATGGCGGAATTACTGACAAGTTGCAGAGGTAGGACAACATCTGAGATAAGAAAGCAAGGACCTGGTTAAAAAGACCCAAAGCCAATATCAAATGGTCATTGTTGAGTGCTTCTAAGCCACCTCCGCGATGCTCCGTTGAAAGGACCAGTTCAAGCGTTTTGGCGCAGTTAAACTATGAGATAGTGAGCTCTTCATATAAGGGGCCAAGCGCAGGCCACAGTAACCTGGTTTATTATAGTAGTATTGATGCTAGTTGTGAAGTGTGCTGTCTTAGGAGCGGTAAAGTCGTGATGTGCTGATGGTAGATAGGTGGACCCATTCGACCCGCCAACTCGATTGTCATCTAGCGTTAAGACATCCAACGTGTAAAACCGAAGCGTACGCGAGTGGTGTCGATGGTAATATATTAGTTTATAATCTCTGCCACGGACAGTCATCTCATATTAGAAGGCACTGGCATAAATCAACGCACAAGGGAATCCATAGCTCCAATGTAGGCAAGGGTAAGTTTCGGACACTACTCTTTCGCAAAAACTCGCATTTCCCAATTATTACAGCTTCGCTTCCACAAGATGTTGCGAGGAACCTCCACTGCGCTGAATGATAGGAGGCTTTCAGAGCAATCTCCGCGTCTGCTTCCTAACTCGCGTGTGAGTCACATTTCTTCCAATGATTTTTTGTTTCACTGACAGTATCAGCCTTCAGCACACCTGCTACGCAAACAGCAGGGCTCGTCCACCCATAGCAGAACCCAGAAAGCTTCACATCGATAGGCCAGAAGATGGTGGTGGGCATCAAAAATGGGAGTGACCACGTGATCAACCTTCACGGTACAATCCAACCAACAACCCAACCCTCGAACGACGAACAAGTCGAACCTTCCCCGCCCAGCGTCCTGTCGTCACAGCCTTTCAGTATTGACATAACTCACACCAAGACATTAAACTAGCTACATGGATTCGTCATTTCAAACCAGTCAATCCGGGAATCTCTCGCGGAGGCCAGATATAAAGCGGAAACTAGTCGTAGTCGGAGATGGTATGGGCTGATGCTACCTTTGTCCGTCCTCTGGAAGAATTCCATGTTTACTTGTGATGAAAAGGTGGTTGTGGCAAGACATGTTTGTTGATTGTATATGCTGAGAACCGTTTTCCAGAGGTGAGTGCTCTTTGGTGCCTTGTTAATCAAACCTTCACTTAGACTGGGCTGACCGGGCTGTCTGGGTGATCTAACATGTAGGCGTACATTCCCACCGTGTTTGAAACATATGTCACACAAGTCAATTTCGACGGGAAGAAGATAGAGCTTGCACTATGGGACACAGCAGGTCAGGAAGACTACGATAGGCTAAGGCCCCTGAGTTACCCAGAAAGTGATGTTATTCTTATTGTGTTCTCCATCGACTTTCCAACAAGTCTCGCTAATGTTCAGGATAAGGTCAGCATTAGTCTTTGCTCTTTCACACTTCAACGACTTAATACCATATTGTCAGTGGTATCCTGAGGTGGCCCATTTCTGCGAAGGGACTCCTCTGATTCTTGTTGGCACTAAGACCGATTTGCGGTCAGACGATCAGACGAAAAGGATGTTGAGCGCGCAGGGACAGGCTCCAATAACGCCAGAACATGGCGGCAATGTAGCCAGAGAAATCGGTGCGAAATACATTGAATGTTCAGCTAAAACGGGTCGAGGCGTTCAGGACGTGTTCAATCTTGCGCTGAAAGAAAGCCTGAGGGGAAAGTGGGGCAAAATGACAAAACAGAAATGTGTCATTATTTGAGTTTTTATCATATTCTTATTACCTTCGTTGGTATTCGGCGCCAACCAGCGATAGACAGGGACTATTACTGATATAATCTCACATCCATATTTCTCACTCACTTGTTTTACTACACTCCATGTTACTCTAGTTATTAGCATCGCCATTTATGATCAAGCCTCTCCAATGCTTCCTCATATTCCTGTCCTGTTCTCCTATTCGACCCGAATTACTCGAGAACATCTGCCCAAATTGATGTCCAGCTAGTTGTTCGAAGTCTCCGAGACGACCAGCCCCCTCACAGCCCCCGACGATATGACTATCCGTAGTCCATTGCAATTGACGACATGCCGTACGCTGCTGTACTGTGGTCAACGTCGAGTGACCTCCTTTGACCTGTGGAAGCTCGTAACTCCCGGTGGCGCTCTATCTCTCTGTATATGCCATCAGCCTCAGCCTGTTTTGACTTGATTCGACATCTAGCATCGGGGCATTCACTGTTGCGCATATGGATCAGCAAACACCAACGTAACTGACAACAACAGCAATATACGCGGCATTATCCACTCACACTGGGCGGAGCAGCGCTGATCATTCACTACATGCTCGTCTATCTCACCTGGGCACAACAGAAGATCGACCGACCTACAAATATTAACTGGGGTGGATTCATAGTCATGTTACTCCCATCTTTTGATGTCAGCGTTATAACTGCATATGCATCTCAGTCAGTAAATGCATCTGTCGTGACCCAACCTCACCTTCTCCATGGCCACCATCTGAGCTACATGCTAAGTAACTCCCCGTCGTTATGAGCAGCGATCTAACACAATACGACGCCAAAATTTGTATTGCTTCCGTTACTCGCTATATCTAAAATTTTCAATCGCGGGTTCGGCTTACTTTGTATAACATGAATAAGCTTACATATATACATCATCAAATCAAAGCTTAATTTACACCAAGTACATACACAAGCTGCGGTCCCGGATACATACCTGTACATGTGCGCCGTTATCAAACATCACTCTGCATTTCCTATCACGGCTAGATATATGCAACCCCACTACATATGCTCGGTTTCGAGGTGACCCCTAACAACCCCGGCTGTACATATGGCACCTTGCCAAGTTTGAAGTTACTTTCAGTAAGGAATTTTCAAGAGTCCAAGACTTACGCTGCTCTTGGAATACAGTCTCCATAAGCCTTATAACTTGGTTTCATATCTGCCCGTACATCCTATATGGGATCAAGCCTGCTACGAAGCAACACTCGCCCCCACCGTTGCTTTTCGTGCAAACTATTGCGCAATTTCACCAACTCGGCAATCAAAAGTCCTGATCAAGGATTTCTCAGTGGTTTGCATAAAATGATGACGCCACTCGCCGCTCAGCCCAACCCCCCCCCCCCCCCCCCCCCCCCCCCCCGCTTCTCACCAATGCAACCACACCTCCAACTCACCAAACATCCAAAAGTCATCTAACAAAACAGCGCATC